>DWQK01002477.1:0-13103 GCA_018231225.1 Noctuana stator | reverse complement strand
TTTAATTCAATATAATGAACACAACGCTTTATTAAGGTTGAAACTCAATAATAAAATTTTAATTCCTAAATTGATTTTGCTAACGATACCTTCATAAATATAATCGAGCTTGCGTACGCGCAACCAAGGTCACCGCCTCCAATTCGTTCAAGTCTCTTTGTTTACTCTATCAGTTTTAATACTAATAAAAATGTCATTTAGATAATAAATATATTAAGATTTACAGTTTTTAAATTTATCATTTTAATTTATTTAATGTTGACGTAGTCTATGTGAGTTAATGTGTTGGTGCTTTGATTTCTATCCAAATATCTGGTTTTTACACGCTCGCTTTACGACTTCGAGACGAGATGACGTGAACTGCGAGGCGAGACAAATACTTATAATTAACCGTTTACATACTCGGACTCGTGCTGTCTCGCGTAGTCTCCCATGAGCCCTCACGAATATGTAAATGATGATTAATGATATTATTACAAATACTAGCATTTACAACATTCTCTTCGAAATGCATTTTAGGTAGAAATGGGCGGGGCAGTTGTACCTACATAGTTGTACATATTAAGTGATTTTGCAGTCGTTACTGCCATTAACAAAAATATTTGTGTTAAAAATGTTTTTAACAAAAATACCTATCACCGCTTGTATGAAATGTTGTATTTTATTTAACAGATAGCGGAACATTGACATTTTAAAACGTTTTTACTCTCTTTTATGTTGTCTTTACAGTTTTAATTATTGTTTTTCGTGCGTTCTATATTTTTTTGTGTTGTAAATATAGGAAGTTGTAAGTTATTATTAGTATAGGCGCTGCAGATTTTGCAAGCAACGTAGGCACTTATAGCGATTATGAAAGTTCTTTTTAATTGAGTTCAAAATAATACGTTGTCAGTTCCATGCCCATCAATAGATGATAAAAGTTTACAACAAAAATAAAACAGTTGAAAGTTTTGTGAGATATTATGAATATTTTCTATATTTTTATTTTTAGTAAGTATAATAAAATAGAATATCATACCAATAAAATTATTACTTTAAATACCTAAACAAGGCACAAGCATTTAATTGCTTCCTGTTTGAATAGTTATAATGCCTAAGTTCTGTGATTCAGCAAATATTTAGCAGGTGCTTAGTCATTTGACAAGTGATATAGAATAAAGTTACTTTATTAATATTGTGTAGGTCTGTTTTTTGTAGATCAGTTTTAGAGGCTTGAAGTAGCAACAGTCCAATATCGGTTATACTCGTATAGTCGGTATCTGACTACAATTGACAAAATGTTAGCCTTCTTTAAATTTCAATCTTTTAAAATTATTTTCAGTAAACATAGAACCTTCTCCTTTTTGAAGTAAGTAAATCCTTGTCTGAATTCATTTATAAATAAAAGTATATAGTATAATTTTAATTATACTTAATAATTAAATTTACTTAATTTTGCTGTCCATAAAACGTATAATATAGGTACATAGCGACTATAAGTACTCCAATTTAATTACTTTTTTAACTTTAAGACGGATTTAATTTTAGCTTAAAATAATTTTATTTTTAAACTACTAATGTTCATTAATATGAATCCATTTAATTTTCTCTATAATTTTCCGCTTGCTCATAAATAATGAGTTCAACTTGTTTATAGTAGACGGTAATTGGCACTTTAATTTTAATGGTTCCCTTAGTACAAGTTGACATTTGAAAAATTGCTTTGAAATGTCAACTTTTAATCTTGATTTTTGAGTAATATTACTAGTTTTTACTACTATTTGAGTTAGAGGATTGAAGAGACTACCCCTATGATGCAATGGGTAGGTAATTTATTGGTCCATACTCGCATATGGTCGATTTTTAACCCATGAGCGCCCGCCATTTTTAATTGATCTGTAAACAAATCGATAACAAACAATATTTCCCAAGGACAATTTTTACGTCATATGCCGACAATTGGTCACATTATACTGTACTACATGTATGGGCGTTATGACATTTATGCGTCAGAGGCGGCCTTGCACTGCTTCCTAGAGAAAGGGATAATGCGTTATGTACGAAATTATAAACGTTTATCCAGTTCAGAAACATACGGCTAGCATAGCGCTGTGGTCGCCATGCCATTACAAGTATGTTAGTAAGGCTTCGAATACTAACGGAATCATATTAATTATATTTCTCTTATTTATTGTCATACGACTTCTGGGAGGAAGTAAAGGTTGGAAAACTATCTCCTTTTTGCCTTTGGTCGTGTTAGGGTTCCGTACCCAAATTCCTAAGACCCCACTACTAAGGCTCCATTGTCCGTCTGTCTGTTGGTTAGAACCCGTGCTCAGCAGTGGGATAATGATGACTTGATGGTGCTATATGAAAAGATCCTATAAATTAAGAAGCCTCGTATCCGTTGCGTACATTCTTAAACCATAAAAACAAAAATAACCGTGAGATTTGATTCGATTTAATAATTAATTGACTTTAATTTGGAAGGTAGGTTAATAAATTACATAAGTCATACGATTTATCGGCGAATTAATCTGCAAAACATAATATCGCATGTTCGAGCAAAAAATAATTTTAACCTTAATGTTTATGGGCGTTCAGTATTTTAATTTATATTGTTAGTTACATTATGTTGTCTTACCGGACTAGTTTGTACAAGGACTTATTTTTTGTTAAGTCTGGGCTTGCCTGGGCGTATTTCTTTGTCAAAGACAGGAAATAGTAGCGATTTATAAGACAGATACAGTTCGCCCGGGGAGGTACCACCGCTGCCTTCGTAGTGCGACGAAAAGCAAGCTGTTTCGGTTGAGGAGATGTATATTCCGGACATTACTTATCTCACTCTCAGTCCTTATGACTAGCAACGCATCAATCTATTTCCTATTTGATGTTGCACGCGGATGAATTGAGTCACTAAAAGAACATGACAGGCAAAACATAATATCATATAATTTATTG
This sequence comes from Noctuana stator, assembly GCA_018231225.1. Classification (NCBI taxonomy): domain Eukaryota; kingdom Metazoa; phylum Arthropoda; class Insecta; order Lepidoptera; family Hesperiidae; genus Noctuana; species Noctuana stator. Next base: position 10,163 of record DWQK01002477.1, on the reverse strand, counting down.
AATTAAGTCCATGGTCTGCAATGATCATCTAAAGCTAGGCAACTTTAATGGTACATTGCAATTTTTTACAAAAACCTGTTTTAAATTTGTTGATTTAAATTTTATAAGAAACACTCAAGGCGTAGGTACCATTAAATTGTTTTGCAATTATTTGTAGTAGACTAGAGAATACGTAAAGCTAGTTTCAAACTTAAACCAAACTTCTCTTTGCAGTTCTATTTTAAGTCCAAGAAAACAGTAAATTAAAGTATAAGATTTATAAGCCCCGGGGAATTTTATTTAAGTTACAGAACAAGGAGTCTTAAGAAAATAGTTTTAATTACTTAACAAGGAAAAACTTACCTACTCACCTTTGCGCTTTGGTCCATTTCTAGAAATGGACTCGAATCTTTTACAAAATATTTAAGACAGTACAAAGGTAGAATTTAAGTTTTATTTCCAGTGTATTTATTTCTATGTTGGTTTCAACCACAATATCATATGAAAAAGTAGTGTGATAACTGACAATGTAATTTGAAAATTTAATTTCAATAAGTATACTAGGTAATATGATTCATTTTACTAACCATCGTACCTATTTAATTAAAATCCATTTTTATACAAAAATTCTAATACAATGATAAAACTGTGAATTGGACTCTACGTTAATTGTAATAAGACTTAAACTCGAATGCTTACTAAAGATACATGCGAAGAATAATATTAAATCTCCTCCCCCAATGTTAAGAACGATTCAATTAAAAATAGAATGCCTAGTCAGTGATTGTATGGCGCCCGAACTATATTTAAATTATACTACAGCAGACTATTTTCGAACGCTCGTAGGAGCGCGTTCTATTTCCGCACCTGTTTTATCGAATCTCCACACGTTCATGATCGCCTGGTACAATCGGAGCTTGATGTGACGTAACTGACAAGACATGAGACATTGACGGGTGACAGTCATAGTGAAGTTGTCTCTTTTCGTTTCTAGAGTTATTTTAATTCTGTGAAACATACAAGTAGGCTTATCTTGTGGTTGTTTGGAATGATTTTCGTTGGAAATAATAAAAAATAAATAAATTTGCATATAAAGGTAGCACATTAAATATCTATAGGTTACGCCTGAGGAGAATAAAATAATAAAAAAAATAGTTTTAAATTTTTTTTTTCACTAACATCTTGGTGATTTACGCTCTTGTAGAAGCGTTACTCCTTGTAGAAGTAACTGAAAACTTCCCTATGAGTTAAATTAAGTCAAAAACGCTTATTTATTGCACTAGCGCCACCTGTCTAATGTTTGGAGAAAATGATGTTTAAGGTGTATGTAATATTTTAAAATTAGACATAATATAGCTATGAAATTTTCTGAAGTTTAATAAAAAGGGCCGTTTTCAGTTTATATTGTTTTAGAAATCGAAATTAATAATTTCGTGCTCGAGGCCAGAATTCATGAAAATCCGATTGAATTTCCATGTAATTTCAGTAATAAGGTTAGAATTACCAGGGCGGCATAGAAATTTAGGGAGTTTGATTTTAGGTTGTTTGAATGTGTGCGTTGTTTTCCACCCCTGACACCTGTGGACTCAAGTATACACAATAAAGTTTTGTAAGTGATAACGGTGATAAGGTATCACGGACTCGAATATTACTTAGGGAAGGGTTTTAAGCGGTTTGAAAATTTTATGTGGCTTTTAAAATATATGAATATGATAAAAATTAAAGATAAAATTAGAAATCGGGTTAAAATAAGTATGACATAAGGTGTTACGCTAACAGAAGAATAATCACAATTAATTGCATTAAGTATAAATGCAGGGAGACACATTAAATGGGTATAGGTTACTTTAGAAAGGAATAAAATTTAATTTAAACGGCCCATTTTAATTAAATATAATAATATGAGTTATCACGCTCCTTCGTTAAGCTACATATAAGGCAAGTAGTAATATTTAAACAATGGATTATCTAGACGGCTTTTCCAGAATCCCTCAAACACTTCAACAAAGTTCGACGCTTTAAGAAACAAGAATAGACAATGAAGTTCACTAACGTAATGAAAATTAACTATATATCGCGCAATACTAACTTCTAAACTAAATTGCTATGGTGTGCGTAAATCCAAGTGCACACCAACAAATCAGTATTAACTTTTCAGACTGCTTGGCGCTTCCCGATATAGTTTCTCACTCCGTCGTATCGTACCCCTATTTTTAGGATAGTCCGTCTTGCTCTAACGTGGCGCTTTTCTCGAGTTGCACTCACTTTTCTAATCGGAGCATGCGCGGTGCGCTTCAATCCACGTGCTCGGAGATCTCTCGATGCGTTCTGATCGCCGGGTATCGGGCGCGCCTAGGGCGGGCGTCGCGCCGCCGCCGCCCAGCGCCGCAGCCGCCCTAGCGTTCCCTCCCCAGATGCTCATACGATCGCTAACGACGCGGTTCGCTCCCGAGCCACGACCGGCAACTTAGCACGTGAACGGTTACGCGGTTCTTGGTTACCGATCACGTATATGAAACCAGTATCAGTGTATTTATTAATTCCACCTCCTATTAAAGTTCTATCAGAGTCGATTTTGTCATTCAACTTTCAAAGTCCCAACTATTAATTTCTTTATCTTTCCGTCAAAGTTTGCCGATAGTTTGGTAATAAATTGGTGTTTTGTTACAAACAGGTGTTCTAGTTTTTTAGTGATAAGTGTTTGTCCCAGGTGACTTCGGCTGCTGATGTTCTTGTTCTGAGAGCTGCCAGCAGGAGACCAGATCTTCGAGATGAGGAGACAGATTTCATTGCCAGGTATGTTCAGCAAGTTGGGCGATAGTATCTCGAAACTTACAGAGGATAATGAAGTGCTTCAAATATTAAAGTTATTACATTCTTGAAATATTGCAACAAGGTCGAGCGATAGATAAGCGAACTTGAGACATCCGAAATTAATACATTCCATTTGAATTTATTAAGCATGGTTAATTTATTAGGCTCCTTGGTAACTTCGGGGAATCGCTCGCCAACTTTGATTACTTCTACGTGAGAGTTTCTGTTATGGCTTAATTACTTTAAATATAATTTAAGGTGCTTTAACATAATTATACTCGTATTTATGACTCTATCAGCGGAATAGTAACCATTTATATTGGGTTTTGAAGACTTTAAACTGTCGTTTTTTTTCGTAACGTAACGTCCATTTTTATACGCTACATAGTGACTAAATGGCATACAGCAGATTGGCATCCTGGGCATCTTGATGTGGTCATCGTCGCTTATGACTGTGGACAATACCAGAAAAAACGTCAATGTATTGCCGGGTTTAGAGAAGAGAAGAGTTTCTTTAACGCCTTTTTTGAAGAACCCCATGGCACATACCGCTGAGAATGCTTCAGTAGGGATATCATACCATAACTTTGACGTATGTGATAGGAAATGTCTTAATCGAATAATTTAGGACTGCCATGATTCCAGGTGTAGATGGAACTTTAGTCTTCGGTAGTTGGTATCTATACTAATAATATAAAAAGCTAAACAGTTTATTTATTTGTATATTTGAACGCGCTAATCTCAGGAACTACTGGATCGATTTGAAAAATTATTTTAGTAAGATAGTACATTTATCGAAGGCTTTAGGCTGTCAAGCGTTACGTTACAATTCTTTACGCGGTTGAAACCGGGGGGCACAGCTTGTAGTTCATACACATGAGTTCATAGTCTTGCAACACGAGTTCTATTTTCAAACTAAGATATAGTTATATATATAGACGCTAGATATAAACCAGAGTCCATTATAAATTTAACGGCCATTTTTATTTTTACTATAATTACGTACAGATGCAGTGGAAAAATCGTAACCTTTTAATACCCTCGTATTGTTTTCGCAAAGCTTCCAGGAATTTTCCCAGCTCCCTGAGGAGATTAAAGCAGTGATGAGAAATGTAACTTTTAAGGATTATTGCCTAGATTGAACAAAACAAACTTTATTCATTTTTATTACTCGTGGCCAAGTAAATTAAGTCCACAAATGTAGCTACAATGTAAAATATATTGCGCTGACTAAAATACTCGTAGAATTGAATGAATTAAATTGAATTGAATGAATTGAAATGAATTTATTTAAATCGGTCAAATTTCGACTGTTCCGACCGCTAATTATTGTTAAAGGTTTAGGTGAAGTTAAAATCAAAATAAATTAAAATCAAAATAACGGCATCTGCAACTAACATAACGTTGGTAGTAAAATGACTTGTAAAGTTTTTCTTTTTCGTGCTCAGACTCCGTATGAAATTTCATTATTTCTCATAAACTGTTGTAGACAAGCAATAAAAATAAAACTTATTCTAATATAACCTACGTTAGTTTTGCGATGCGGCCGTTCGCGTTTGTTCATTTGGCTAGCTTCCATAATGTCACAGATTAGTTACAAGCCTCAAACTGTCATAATGTTTTTAAAGTATGTTTTTGAACAAGAAAATGGCGCACAAATATAGATAGACCACAATTTTTAAGTGGTTACTAAAACCACTTAACTAGTTACTAACTAATTGTAGTATTAACTAAATTTACAAAAGTTGACTATTATTAAATCCCAGCGAGGCTATAAAACTGGCTGCTTTATGATGTCAGTTATTGGATATATCAATTATACCACAAATACGAAGCAGAACAAAGTCACTCACAGACCTTTTACTTCCTAAAAATAAGTACTATTATCACTTAAGTGTTTAAATGTTCAATTTGTAATTATTTTTAGTGTTCAATTCATCATTATTTCTAGTGTTCAATTAATCGTTTTGCCCCTATTTGCACGTATTATACTCGTAGCTCATACAACATTCCAGTCATAAGAAAGTTAAGCATGGAGCAATAAAGACCTCGCCGCGCGTCAAACTATTTCTAATATTCTCCTAAGTGTAGTAGTTATGCCATTAATGTTGTCTCTCGAACTCTGTTCATATAAATCCTTGACATCCCTCTAAACTTGTACACCATTATAAGTTATTAAAATGTTAGACGGATGCCTTTTAGGTTAGCGTTACCTAAAATATTTTATTCCATTTCAAATTATTCCTGTAGCGCTGAATTGCAGCACTGGTGCACTTACAGGCGCACTGGATTTAAGTGAACGAGCTATCGAGTGATTTGTGACCGTTTGTGTATTGTTCAGCATACTATAGACGTCAGTATATATTATTGTAAAACACGGTACAGAGAATGTACAAGTTGGGTTGAGAAACATCGTATAAAACGAAGCGTTTTCTATGTACTGTTTTGTATAAATGGTTGGTATTTTTTTATTGAATCGTAAAGTAGATAAGCGAGGATTTTCTAACTACGGATTAATGATTGATCCGATGTTGCTCATGAATGTTATTTCTTATCGGCGGGCTATAACATCTCAGCATACTTTCTCGGGCGAACTCTACAAGTTCTACAACTGATTAAATTCCAATTTGACAAAATTATAACCGCATTTGAATGTGAGTCAATGACCTCAACTCACTAATTATGGATATACCGATAATTATGATAATAACAATACCTATTCGTAAATACAATATTACAGCGCAATAAAAGTTTTGCATCTTGTTCAAATAACAATAAAATTCTCTCACATAATAATGGACTAGAAATGACTTTTCGATATGTAATGCAGAATTTTCCCTACTGATAACGGCAAGGAATTTTGCCCTACATAGTTATCTTGTTCGGCGTGCTTTCTAACGCCCTCGTGGACGTGTACAAACTTTTTTTCGGAAAATCTGAATTTGGTTCGCAGTTATCGTGTAAAACACACCTTTTGAATACGAGTAATATTTTTATTACATCTTTATAGATACATTGTAATTTTAAAACTTTTAAGGCGTAAACTGTAAAACCAATTATTCATCTTACTACAAGTGGGGCTAAGCGCGCTTAAAACCACTGAAACGAAAAAAACTAACTTCAAAATTGTCGCGCACGTAATTTACGTACTTAATGCAAATTTAAGACTTATATGATTTTCTCATGGATGCCATTATCAGAATGAACCAAATTGAAATGGGACCACACGGGAAATACCAGCTTTCAAATAAAAGAAGAATCACTAAAATCCATTCACCTAGTCGAAAGTTATGAAGTAACAAACATGAAAAAAAGTACAGTTGAATTGAGAACCTTTTTTGAAGTTGGTTGAAAAGAACAAAATACTTGTACTATAATATAATGTTGTGAGCATTGAAAACACGTGTCAGCATGAAGCCCCACTAAGCAGGGCATGCTGTTATGACAACTTACAAATCAACGGTCTAGCCGTGGCCAGTAAAAAGATTATATGCACGGACGGGTACTGTCTAATACCCTTATTTAATTTTATACGAGTGTTATAAATATAGTTACACCTGCCTTATGAAGCAGTTATAGCTAAGTGGTTGAGATTTCGGCCTACCATTCTGCTGCGTTTTTTTTTCGATCTCACCCAACTCTCCCTCATCGCATTATTAATATTAACTTGTTGTTAATAATATATAATAATATTAATTTACCATTGAATGGTTCGTGAATGTTTTTATACATTTTTTATTAGTACAATCGCTTCCTCACGTGTAAGTATTATTCAGGAATACCTGACACAAGTAGTCGGGCATTAAGTGAGTTAAGTCGTTTTGCAAAGTTTTTAAAAAAATTTACCTATGTTATATGTGAATAACCTAAGCTGTTGTATAGATGATTGGACAAGCTAATTATTTCTTACATTATTATGGACAAAATTATAATAAGTACTCTTTTTAACTTTAGATCCTAACCATCTTACTACACGTACACCAAAATCTTACGAATTCATGAATTATTTTGAGCAAAGAAAATCCCAGTATGGTTTCGGGTGCCCGGGAATCGTACATGTAACTGTGACGGTTACAAATTGCCCTGGAGAGCCTTAAAGGGTATTCCCGAAGTGCGTAGAAGGGAGGTGGCGGTGCCCTAGTTTAAGGGCCCTCAATTTTCGGATTTGCTCCAAGTTCCCGAGGTAAAGGTAAAAATAAAGGAACGAAGCGAGGACAGATTTTTTTTATTATTTTTATGTTTGACGACTTTGGTTACTGATGGATTTAGATTTCTGTTTCCGGTCTGGATGTTATGTTAATGTCTTTGTATGTGTCCATGGTACCCACGACACAAGGCATCCTACCGTGAAGCTATGATTATGAAACAGGAGAAGTAATCTCTTATTTTATGTTCTAAGTTATTTTAGCATAAGTTTTTGTTGAATGCGATGACAGAAATAGCCTGGCTACGCAATTAAAGCCCCAAGTCAGGCATACAGACCATAAAATATGCATACGTACAAAAGTAAGAATACAGTCATACAAAGGACACAGATAATCTCACAGTAAATTCATAATTAAAACACAAAACCCTTTGGAACATACTGCGCCCGGTAGACGTTCAAACAGGTTTCTAAAGTGTACGTGTTTGTCAAACAATTTGATGGTCTACACTACAGGTATGTTTGATGTTTGACAAACAAATCAGGTGGTAGTTTGAGATAAACTCCGATTCAAGATCGGTTGGTCAAATGTTTAGACATTCGCGGAGATATTTGTCAAACAAACGGTCATTTTTGTCGCATCATTATTGGTCCAAAAGTGATTAGGTTACGTTGCCAAAAACGTATTACACCTTACTACTAGGTACTTAGTAGTTACACAAAATCTAAGCACAGAAGATGTTCCGATACAAGCAATAAATGAAGTAATGCGGTAAGTATTATTTGCCTTGTCTCAAATTCAACATTTTTATTCATCATAAGGTATTTGTATACACTCAATGAGCGTTAAATTAGGCCGGGAGAAAAAAGCCAGCGAAAAAAAAGAACTCTCGGCACTCTTTCAAAAGCATAAATCACAAATTTATTAATTATGCAGTAGGTATAGCTTTAACCTGATAGTGAGCAAACGTGAAAGCTAATCGTGTGCGTCTTAAAACAATACGGACTATACAAAACATGAAAATAATTGTACACAAAAGTTACAAGTCAACTCGTAACAGATTGTCTAACCTCAACAAAATTTCAAAATAAGGCGAACATGACTTTTGCAAATGTAAATTAACCTACAGCTCCCTTGTAACGACGAAATTAGGTATCCGTTTTTTATCCTACCCGCAGGCGAGTTGGCTTGTATGCTATTATTGTGAGACAACAAAGGGCTAAATGTTATCTTATTATTTCATTTTTCGTAAACATTATCAGCGAAGTAACGTCTAGGAGCAGTTTTTTGGTAATTTTAAAACAATGTTTCCCATTAATTTGTTTATTGCAAGGATTAGAGATTTGGCTTGCTTATAGATTAATAGCTGTAATAACTCAGTGGTTAACACTTAGGAAGATTTTACCCGACCCGCCTGGTGTTGTGGTTACCATGCCAGTCCACCATTCGAAGGGTCTCGGGTCCGATTCCCGGCGGGGCAGAAATTTAAACTTAAATGATGAATTTAGATTTCTTTTCTCGGTCTGAGTGTTTGTTTTTGTGTATTTGTCTTCGTGTGTGTCCATGGTACCCACGACACAGTTAATCCTAGTGTGGGGCTTAAAAAAAAAAGGTCATAGTTTGTAGTATTACTCGCGTTACGGAAACAAACGACTTCAAAATTATCGCGTACATACTTAATGCAAGTTTGAAAAAAGACATTGTTTTCTCATAGATTCCAGTGTCAGAAATAGACCAAGTTAAAATAGGACCATAATCCGTTAACCCTGTCGAAAGTTAGGAGGTAACAAATAACAGAGACGCAGAAACTTGTAATGGCAAGAAGCTTCATTATAAGTAAGTTATATTATTGGCTACAAATACAATACTTCTCATTAAAAGGAAATTTTATTGCAAGCGTTTAAATAAGCAACAGGTATAAGATTAAGGAATTACTCAAGGATTTTGGGAGCATTAGCTATTCCGAAAGGTCGGGCTGTCGGTTGGCGAACGCATACAAACTCAATTAAACGAACCTTAGAAGCGCCCTATCGCACTTGTAGCGAAACGTTTGCAATTTGCTAAAACGGAATAACAATGTCTAGCTTTTAGATCGTCGTTGAATAAAATGTAAAACGTAATGTTGGAGAAAAATTATTAGACTAATTTGAGAGTGTACAGACAACTGTACACTCTCAAATTGTGATGGCGATACAAACGCAGCAACAACTTGCGTACAAACGCAGCAACAACATGCGTACAAACGCAGCAACAACTTGCGTACAAACACAGCAACAACTTAAATCGCCACCACGAAGTTCGCTAGTAAATGTCGTTTTGCAGGCAAGGCTACAAACAAATTAAAATAAAGACAGTGTAAATGTTTACGTAGGCGTAATGAAAATATGTTAGCTTACGATTACGAAAACCCCCTAATACATTTTTGTTAACATTAAAACAATGACAGTAAGTTTAATTTGTTCGTATGCTAACGAACTACATATTTATACAGATTTTTTTTATTATTCGCGACCCCAAATTCTCCGTAAATGTTATATTGCTTTCAGAGCATTAGGTATTTTGCTCATTGAAATTCCTAAAGCGTGCGTCGTTAGCATAGTCATGTATGAAAAATTAAATGTAATGTGATGTATAACATTAACTGTGTTTTCCCATTCTGAATTACACATTCCCATTTTTTTTAAATGTGCGTAAGAAATTTACATTGAAAGGGAAACATATTTAGCCGTCATCATTAAAAATCAAATCTATCTATCTTTAAAATAAGGGCCTCTTACCATCCAGCAGCTTCAGGCACTGTTAGTGCCTCATATTGCTGAGCATTCTTTTGGCATTCTTAAAATTTTCAAATTAAAACTTTGATCCATCCAACCATCAGCCTTTGGAGGTCCACTGTTGGGCATATGCCTCCTCTAAGTGGCGCCACTCCGCCCGGTCCTGTGCCTTGTGGATCCAACGATTTCCCGCTATCTTCCTCAGGTCATCAGTCCACCGGGCCGGAGGGCGAACTCTTGAGGACTTAGATGGTAGCCATAAATATAGTATGTCTGGCATCCACCCTCCCCAACCGAAATACAAGATCTTGTCATTTCTTATATACATATTTCTTATGTGCGTGCGTATGTCACTGAACTCCTTCTAAACGACTGATTGGACTGATTTTGATGAAATTTGTTGTGTGTGTTCAAGGGGACTTGAGAATGGTTTAGATTCACAATTTAGTCA
>DWQK01002476.1:0-13104 GCA_018231225.1 Noctuana stator | reverse complement strand
GTGCCACGTGTTTTCACCCGCGTTAAGAATTGCAACATAACGCTTGATAGTCTATAGCCTTCCTCGATAAATGGACTATCTTACACTAAAAGAATTTTTCAAATCGGTCTAGTAGTTCCTGAGATTAGCGCTTTCAAACAAACTAACTCTTCAGCTTTAGTGTTTTGGTATATTACGAGTATTGTGACGATCAGTGTCTCAAATCTCAATGCGACGATCTGTGACTGATTGTAAGAGATCTGGAGATGGAGTATAGAAAAGTATGCAGTAGATAGTATCCACTCTTCTGATTGCTTCGGAGGGTACGTTAAGCCGTCGGTCCTGGTTGTTATCCATAGATACCAGCCGTTAACCTGATCAAAGGCGGATTGGAAACGTCAGACACAGGCTTAAGGTATACTGCATAATTTGTTAATAACTTGTAATTTATAGATACACTTGATTCTAAAGGAGCGCCGAGAGTTTTTTTCCGCCGGCTTTTTTCTCACGGGCTACCTCAGTCAAAAGGGCGCCTACAGTCAATGTACCGTACGTGTACCTTATGATTAATAAAAAAATTTAACTTTGACTTTGACTTGACTGTTTGTCCATTAACCCGTATCTCCACCAATACGCATTAGGGCAGCGTGGTGGAGTATTCTCCAGGCCTTTCTTGGCTATGGAAGGAGACGCATGACCAGCAGTGAGCTATGAAAAAAGTTAATCATATTCATTGGATAGATAAAGATTGTTTTATGTCTGATCAAAACATGACTCCCATATCGACCATAAGACCGCTACGAAAAGTTTATCTTCACATACATCATCCGCTAACTGCCCATGGGACGGAAAAGGGCTTCGGCTAAAAGGTACACTTTGTATTGTACCAAGTCCAACATTAATGGAAGGATCAGAATTCCTCTTACTCACATAAACTTCTATCTAAAGTTGATATTTAGTTCATCATAACAAGTTTATAGAGTATTTTTTGATGTTGTGAGAAGAACAATGGCTGCGGTGATAACCAGATTTTATCACAGTGTTTTCCTCAGTATGACAAAATCTGCTTATCTGATAAACCGCCTACTGCTACTGTCGTAACATATAATATAAAGTATTTTCACCACTAATTAACATGATAATAATATATTTTATTTACTTACCAATCAGCATAAACCGAATCGAAAGATTACATATATCTTAATTGAACGTAAACATTGTCGATATCTTATTCATGATCAAAGACCGATTGAATGATGAAGCAAATAATAAACTTACTCTTTCATAGATTTACTTACTCGTTCAAGGTGATTTACTTTAGATTAGATACGATATTTATGAGTAAAAACCTGATTCATATCTTCAAGTAAGTCTTCAAGACAGACAGCAGTCATGTGACTCCTACATTGAGTAATATATAGAGACATGCCAGTGTCAGTGTTTAGTTTATTTTTGGTGCTAGGTATATATTATGTGTCCGTGTATTTAGTAACAGGGTTCCGTTTTAATCTTTGGCGAACAAAACCCTAGAAAATCACCGCACACTTCGAAACCGCGAAGCCGATTAGCAAATCAGATTTATTTTCAAATCAAGACCAAAACTTGGAGAATAATTGCCTATTATATTCTATGAATATTTCAACGAGGCGGTCAAAGGAATTTAAATTCAAAGGCGATGGATCCAAAGGAATGCGAGATTGCTAATAAAGTGAATATGGTAAAAAAATACAATCGAAAAGAAGGTCCCTAGGTACTGTGGCCATCCTTTCAAAGGGAATGGGACACGGATTTATTGAAGTGAAAACTTTTATGGACGTGTTAAAAGATTTTTGGTAGCGAAAAACTTACGGGTTCGGGTCAGGAACTGCTTTTGTTCAAGGTATATTATTATAGCTTATGTCTGCGACTTCGCTTTAGGACTTAAATTTTGAAAAAGTGCCGAATCACTTAACTCATTATTTTGACGTCTCGACTCTAAGATATTAGTTATTATTTTAATATTAGGTTTACATGGACATAAGTATGTTTAATTAATAAACAAACCATATTATTATAATATGTACGTGTCGCTCGGAGTGTCAAACGATGTAAAAGGCAGATTAATGATAATAACTATAATTATAAAATGATGAAATTATTATTTTAAATATTTTATTATTACAATCAAATTTGAAAGTAAGAAATTCTTGAAAATGGAAAAAACTATCGGAAACCCTGACGACTTTGAGCTTTGTACATTACCAAAACTGTCAAAAAGCACAAATGAAATGTCATTGGTAGATCAATACGGTTCAATTGACAATCTGCCTCACTCGATCATGTTTGCTAATTTACGTAAAAGCTCCAGGGCCTTGCAAGATTGTTATCGACATTTCATTTTAAAAAATTGAATTAATACAATAATATATATTTTCCGTTGTCCCCATCGAATGGGTACACGGCCAATCGGGAATATACGAAAATCGTACATTACAATATTCCGACCTTATCAATTTTACAATTTATTTATCGACTTGAAATCACAATATCTCGTGTCAATGTCCCAGAATATTTGAAAACATGGTTCCGCTACTGACAGCGGTCCCAATTTTAATTTGGTGCCCCGATTGTGTCCTGATTGGCACCCTAATGAAGTTCTGGATGGATAACGAGACACATGACACGCGTTCTGCTTAATATTGGGTTGTATTTCGAACATCCACAACTAGCTTAATGCCCGCGACCTCGTCTGGTTTCATAATTAATTGGATCTCAAATTCAAACCGAATGGAAATCAAATGGTCAGATCATAGTGAAAGGACAATCATGGCGTTTTGATTCCCCATCAATATTCAACACTCTCCTCAAAAGTTATCTACGGTGGTAAAAACTTTGATCAGCGCCCTAAATAATTCTGAAAGTTCAAGGGACATAAGATATCCTCATAGCGGACAATACATAAAGATGAACATTAATATAAAGTGGGTTTTTAGATCAGTGGATCGCACAGAAATATAATACTTCGGTCATGTATTTTTTCATCTGAAAATATGTATTTATTGGGTCACTAACACTACGCATTACGATAACGGTGTATTCCCGTTGTCCCCATTCGTGTACCCAAATGAATAAAATTACTTAAAAAGCTTCCCATTGTCCCCATTCGGTGTCCCCAACGCACATACTTATTTCTATTCACATGATTTTCACCACCGCCGGTTTCTGGAAGCCTAGTCAAAATCTTATTCAAGTAACACGTAGTTAACAGCTCCGATATAATCCAAAAGGGGTAACAATTTGTAAACATTTGATTTCAATTCCACCGTACTTTTGTCTCCAATCTCCAATCTCCCGCCGGCACCTGCCACTCTGTCGAAAACCTGTTTTTTAAATAAATAGCTGGGGATTCCCTGTTTCGTGGACGCCATGAATAGCTACACACAAAGATAATTATTATAACACCCATACAGGAAACATAAATTTAAATATCATCTTTAAAACTTTTTTATTCAATTATAATTCTTCAATTTTTTTATTCAATTATAATTCTTTTTTATTCAATTATAATTCTTTAAATTATTTTCATGTGTTTTGTATTGCCTGCAGCCTTTATTATGGCCAATGCTGGGCACGGATCTCGCTCTACTACCGGGGAAGGTCTGGAGCATATTCCACCACGTTGCTCCAGTGCAAATTGTTGGACATATGGGTGTACTGATATAACCGCCAAGCCTTATCTATTATCTGTCGATAACAGCTGGCATCGACTTAACGTGCTTCTATATAATTTGCCACTAGCAGTCAATCATCCAAGAATTGACCGCACCCGACGTTGCTGTGTGATCATCACCAGCGGGGCTATGGGCGCTAAACAGGCTCTACACATCAAAAGTATATTCTGCAAAGATTTCATTTATAAGAAACCGCAAACTTTACTACATTTTAATACCATTTTTATTACGCCTCATTATTTCGGGAAACCCTGATTTAAAAGCCTATAAATAAATATATACATTAAAGAGATCCGCTAAGCGCTTCTTTATGTCTTAAACAATAAAGAATCGTTCGAATACGCGCTTTGTACGCTGTAAATGCCATTTCTATAGTCATTAATCGGTTTGTTTTGAAAGCGAGCGTAAATTTCTTTCAAGGTTGATTACTATCGTAAGTCGAATGGTCACAAAGTGTTCTCGAAACGAAAGTGATTATTTTGTGCTTTCAGTTAAAGAATGACATGAAAAACATTTGCGGTTTATTAAAGACTAGCTTATGCGCGCGACTTTGTCCGCGTCGATTTTAAAATTAATTTGTCCAAGGAATCACGTTGTTCAAACTTTGGCCCCATTTTTCACCTTCTTAGGGATAGAATTTCGGAAAATCCTTTCCTATCGTATGCCTAGGTCATGTAAAGAAGTTTCAAGGGTCCACGCTTAGTTCAGGCTGTGCGTTGATCCGTCAATCAGTCATTCAGGACAAAGCTATATTTTATATGTATAGAAGATGTCTCTTTGTAGGTGGTAAAACAGTTCGCCCAGGAAGGTACCACCGCCCTCATAACCCATCGTGAAGCAAGTCTTGTGTCAAGTCATCCGAAACGCAAGGTTTCGGATGGGGAGGATGGATGCCTAGTCACTTATCAGAGAACATCTTAGTCCTCATGAGTAGCAACGCCTCCATTTACGACCTCAAATAAAAATATGAATAATATTTTATTTACATGACTCTTCCTGACATCTATTGGCGAGTAGTGAGAATATTTGCTTTATTGTAGCAGTTTTTCATTGACTGTAAACGCGGATAAAATTGAAACCTGGTTAGATCGATTTATCGGCCCCGAAACCTAAATTTCATGAAAACCGTTAAAGCCGTTTCCGAGCTTCAGATTTTTTTCCCCACTTCAAAGGGTTTCTGCTTTTACCCTAACAGACATACTTAACTAATTTCCAGAAATTCTTAACTAATAGTACAATCTTAAAAAACTACTTTCCTTATGCTAGACGTGGCACCGTTTTCCGCTCGGTCTGCAATGCCTTGAGGCGCCATTTCGACTGCCGAGCCTCAAATCAAAGGTAGATCTTTCCTTTTAAACCCTTCCTGCAGCAAAGTATTTGTACATAGAGCAAGTTTCCATAATCAAGATGTCAGGGACAAAGTCTAGATTGCTTCACAAAAGCGTCACGAAGAAGGTATCAGATTATCTAAAGTTTCAGGTTGAAAATTAACGCCGTTACGAGTTCCACGAAGTGCAGTTAATATTTAGGCTTCTTACACACGGCGCTTCTTTGGTACGAGTAGATGGTAGAGTTTACAAGCTTCACTTGGTACCATCCACTAGGTACCATCGCTGCCCTCAAATACTGCCGGTAAACAAGCCCTGTTGCAACAAAAAGGACGTACGTGTTGAGTAGTGGTTACCATGCCAGTCCTTCATTCGAAGGGTCCCGGTTTCGATTCCCGGTGTGGCAGAGATTTAAAGATGAATTTTTATTTCTGAGGTCTGAGTATTTGTATAAAATGTCGATGTGTGTGTCCATGGCACCCACGACACAGGAAATCCTAATGTGGGACTGTGAGTGTGAAGTGTTATTTTACACAAGTTCACAGATACCAAGTTATTGTTTAATGTATTTATGGAAAATAAATAAATGTATGAATTACATAAGATTACAGTTGGCGGTTTCATCTCTAATAAAGCCATATTTTTCAGTTCAACATCGACTATACTTTATTAACAGCGCTGTGTTTAAAACGCTTAATACTCGGTGGTACTGTTTGGCAGTTACCAAGTCGCATCAAGTAGTGCAAAAGTGAGGATTAAAACCTGTAACTCATATTTTGAGACATTTCTGCAATGTTATCCTTTCTTTATCTTCCGATGTTTTCCTTTTTGTAATATCTAACTATGATTAATGGATAGAATGTTGAATTTTGTTTTTTTTTTTAAGCAAACGAAGACAGTCACATTTCCTACAGGTAGTAGAAACTAACAGATAAAGTATCCAACAGATAATAATTGAAATAAGCAGTTCCTATGTACAATGTTATATATATAAATTTTATTTTGAAGGTCTCCAGTGTCCATAAATTATTAAATAAATTAAATCTATACTAATTTATAAAGCTGAAGAGTTTGTCTGTTTGTTTGTTTGAACGCGCTAATCTCTGGAACTACAAGTCGGATTTGAAAAATTCTTTGTGTCTGATAGCTACATTAATGAGGAAGGTTACGTCACAAGGGTTACGTCACAACTCTTAACGCGGATGAAACCGTGGAAAAGCTAGTAAAAAATAAAATACATACCATTTATACTTAGAGAAGTTATTTATGTCATAACTTCTCTAAGCATTTACATAGAGAAAATTACAAAGGGCAATATAAACGTTAAAATAAAGTAGGTACATACATATAGGTAAGTATACCATAAGCTACTACAGCGCGAAGATTTCACTAAAAAAACCAAAAATAACAGACACCTCTTGCTAAAATACTTGCAAATTCTTGACGGAAGACTAGATGGAAGTACCCCCTGATCTCCCTCGCTGATGGTCATGGGCAATACCATAAGCATTAGCAATGTGTTGCCGGCTTCGAAAGAGAATTGCGACAACAATGCTCCAAGTAGAAAAGAGAGACGAGTAGTTAATTGAGCTTCTGAGTGTATTTAGATAGTTCCAAATTTCACATGTTTACCTACTGTAAGGCGATAAAAAGCCGAAGGGCAGAAATTGAAAGAATTCATTATTAAGTAATGGAATGCAAAATGCTGCCAGGATAAAATAACACCAGACAGGTTAACGGCTTCATAAGAGTAACACCTGCCAAGAAGATTCATTGCGAAATCTAACAATTTAGACTAAACTATTCATTCACACAACGAACAGACCGTAACATAAAATAGGCATGTTATCCGAATCTCAAGTTCTTGCATTAAACTCCTAAACTCGTTTAAAAACTGAACTTTATTGCACCAGGATACGTTACAAAATCCTTTGGCAATTACATATGCAAATATTCTAATTTGGGCGGTGCATGCCCGCCATCTTGTTGTGACATTTAAATTGCAAATGGTCGAAGAATAAATTAAAAGCGTTAACAATTTAGCAAGTCGATTTAGGTAGATTCTAGACCGTATCTGTGTAAGATAATTTTGAATGAATATATATTAAACTAGTATTAAATTTATACTCTACTCCCAAAGTTAGTTTGTAAGAGAGTATAAGCGATAGGACAGCTTTATACATACACTATAGGTACGTATTAATTATGTTCTTTAATATAAAATTATGTAATTGTTTTTCATTAAAATAGTATAGTGTGCAATACAGTGTATTTGTGTTTGTATTATCACTTGTCTGTATTAAGAAGTAACTTTTGCCTATACCCGCGACTTCGTCTGCGTGAAATTCGAAATCAGGTCTAATATAGATATTCATTCCAAGTCCCTTAAACATCTCTATATGAAATTACATCACAATCGTTTCAGCGGTTTGGCCGTAATGTCTTTACAGGTAGACATTCAGAGTTACTTTCGCATTAGGTATTAACTTTATATTATATCGGAGCTGTTAACTACGTGTTAATTGAATAAGATTTTGACTAGGATTCCAGAAACGGGCGGCGGTGAAAACATGTGATTAGAAACATAATGTACCTAATTAGGGTTGCTATTGAATTATATTCAGAACTAGCAGTGTCCGCGACTTCGTCTGCACAGGATTAGTATTTCGAGCAATTCACGCAATATCTTTAAAAATTGTAGCCTATGTGTTATTCTGATATAGAAACTATATTACTGTAAGTTTCATTAAAATCCATTCAGTAGTTTTTACGTGAAAGAATTACAAGCATCCATCCATCCATACTTACAAACTTTCGCGTTTATAATATTAGTAGGATTAATTTGTAAATTAATAAATAAATAATAATAGTTGAATTTAAAATTCCTGAGGTACTTGCGGTTCTTGAACCAGGGACCTCCGGATTGATATGTTAAAATTCATTCCCCCTATAGGCTATCTAAACACTGCAGTAACACGTATTAATACTTTTCAAATTGTAATCAAACTTCATTAAAATGCATGCCGAAGTTTGGTTTAGATCTTCCCCGTTCCATTTCTTGGTAATGGCGAAGAAATGTGGAGAAGTAGGTAATAAACATGCAAATATTGTCAAACTCGTCCCAGTTAGAATTTTTCCATTGAATTAATTTATTTGAGTGTTCGCTCGTCGAGATCGATGTATCTTACGACGCTTTCGTCATTAAGACGGCGACACGACTTGAGGACTTTATATAACACTAGCTGTACCCCCCTGTTTCATCTGCGTTAAGAATTGCAACGTAAAGCTTGATAGCCTATAGCCATCCTCGATAAATGGACTATCTTACACTAAAAGAATTTTTCAAATCGGACCAGTAGTTCCTGAGATTAGCGCGTTCAAGCAAACAAACTCTTCAGTTTTATATTATTAGTACAGATAAATAAATAAATAAATAACGCTGCACACTCAGAACCCCACACTAAGATTCCCTGTGGCACCCACAAGCCATGGACACATTCAAACTTAATTACACAAACACCCGGACCGAGAACAAAAATTCAAATTCATCATTCAAGTTTTTGCCCCGCCGGGGATCGTACCCGGGATCCTTCGAGTGGACTGGCGTGGTTACCACTACACCACGCGGGTTGTCGTGAGTATAATTAAGCATTGTTACTAATATTATAAATATGAAAGTTTGTTTGTTCCTCTTTCACGTCGCACCGGAGTGATGTGATTTCTACACGGTGTTAGGCCATATAATATGGGCTACTTCTTATCCCGGAAATCTTTCATGTTTTTTAAGAGTCTTCTGTACTCCTATGTACGTCGTTCCGTTGTGGGTGAAATGGTGCGATAACTTTTTAATCGAAACATCAAATCAAATCTATCTAGAAAGTTCTGCATGTCAAATCGGAGGCAGTATACAATACCGTAGTCTATACTTATCTATGTAAGGGTACACAAATATTCGGATTTCATCAGGCATTCGTCTGTGTAAATATTAGGAGACAATTCGTTCCAAACGTGTGTTTGCTTCGTGTTGACATTACGTTGGAGCTTCTAATTTTAGTTATGTTCGACTGTTTGAAGCCTACTTGAGTGAACTCGACTGTCTCAGCTGTTTAAAATAAAATAATATCAAAAGAGCTATGCCTTATACAGTTGCCTATTGTTACTGCCTGCCTTCAACCCTTTTTATGTCCCACTGCTGGGCACGGGACTCTGTCCACAACCGGGGAAGGCCTGGAGCATACTCCAACCGTGCTGCACTAATGCGGATTGGTGGAGATACGGGTTAGTGGCCAACCCGTGTCGGATGTTATCTATTGATAACAACAGGGACCGACGGCTGAACGTGCCCTCCAAAACACGGAACTATTGTTACTACATCCACTAATAAACCTTCACCGTTGACAAACATGGCTTTGTCGATGTTATTACCTCCTCTTAAGTAAAGTAAAGTAGGTAGGGGGTGAAAAACGGATGCAAAGTTTGTATGGGACAAAGTGATTCTTTGGTCCAATTATTTATGAAATCCACGCGAACGAAATCGCGGGCATAAACAGGTTTGATTACAAAATAGATATACGATTTTTTTTAATCTGTTACAAAGGACGTTATATTGCTTTCATGTTATAATTTCTTCAAGTGTCATATTGTACCTGTCAGTATTTTTTGTGTCGAAAGCGATTTATTTGAATCGGGATTCAAGGCAATTTACTTGTCTGACTCGATATTTTCTACGAGAACAGACAGACAGTCCAAATATCCTACGAATGACATATCATAAAGACAATTTATATTTAGACGGTCGGATATCATTTGGTGTCGATTTAAGATGAGAAATGAGTCTTTTACATTGCTTTATATAACAACTTTGAGATGTTTTTTTGTATATTTATTCAGGTACTTTAAGTTTGCCAACATCGACACTTTTCTACCCGTAACATTATTATTTATTCGCGGTAGAAATAGACCTACCTAATTATGCTGTCTATAAATCAAACAGATCCGAAATAATCATACATTATACATTTATACCTACAAAAAAGTAAGCCTGGCTCACTGACTTATAATATCAACGCACAGCCGAAACTACTGTACCTAGAAACTTAAAATTTGATACAGGGGTGCCTTTTATGATGTAAGTGACCTCTAAGAAAGGATTTTTAGAAATTCAACCCCTAAAAAGGTGAAATAGGGGGGTAAAGTTTATATGAAATTTTCTCATTTATAGGTTTAGCAGTATGAAAATTGAAAATTGGTATCGAGGCTCCTAATAAAATTATCTACTATATTTTTTTATTTTAGGGCCTGATTCTTAAATCGAAGAAGTCGCGGAGATATCTAAGCTAGTCACTGTTAGTCATTGGTAAATTTCTTCGCACGACGTTTAATACAATTACAGCTAAAATGCCGTGAAGGGATACTGAAACCTCACGAAACATTTACGAGTTACGGGGGCGTAACGATGATTAAACGATCACGTAACGGCTACGTGCCGTGTGTGGTAAAAGCCTTTAATAGAACGTAGCCTTATTTGGCCGAGACGTCTGTTTAAAATGCTTTATTTGTATCTACATAATGAATGTATGTGTTGTATGAAACTCAATCGTATCATTTCATTTAATCTTTAAACGAGCAATTCTTGTGTATATATCGTATGTCGTGCCTGCGACCCTTTTCAGGCCCACTGTTGGGAGTGTCCGTTGCACGTTTGTTCCTACTATCGAAGAGAGCACACTCATCACAGTCCACGATGCTCCAATGTGGATTGGTGGAGTCTGGACGGTCAAACATCTTTGTGAGTAAGAGAAATATAATAACAGAAATGCTTATAAATAAAGCTACAAGAATCAAAACAAAACATTAACGTGCAACGAAGCCTTAATTGTCAGTCGGAAACGACATGGACCGGATTTCCGGTCCCGGTAATGATAACATATCTATTTTAGTGCTATCCATGTTCTGGACTTTCTTTAGCGACATTTTCTATAAAATCGTCGTAAGACAGGAATTACGAAGAAAAAATCATTTCCCAAGATATCCCACGTACATCCTTACTAGCATTCATTCACACTAGAACTGTCGCGAATATCAATATCAGCATTCGTGGATTATCAGCATCCTTTTTAAAATCAGCATCAGCATCCTTTTTAAAATCAGCATCAGCATCCGCATCAAAAGACGCTGATTTTGAAGCTGACATTCAAATAATAACGCGTTCGTTAAAGGCCGCACCGAGCGTAAGTCACGCGGAGTTTCAGCCAATCAAAAAAAAATTTTTGTTCATCATAAGCCTCTGCGTGGAGAACATTCCATAATTTAGACGTTCATGGTGGACAGGAACGTCTAAATCGGTTCGTGGAGGATCGCCACGAGTCCAGACGGTGACGATGGAATTGGATGGAGATGGAATCAATCTCCGCCGGGTGATATAATGGTGAAATGTCGGTGGTGAAGGCAAAGGTGGTGAAGGTGAGAAGTTGGCATAATCTAGGACAGTTCCTCGGACCATAATAAAGCCGGCAAATAAAAGCAATTGATCGTGCGTGAGTCAGAGAAGGTAACTGGAGGAATTTTCGATAACTCTTTAACTATAGTAAGATGAAGCATATTGTTAAGCAACGAATAGTAGGATATGCTCGCTCGGCTATCGACATACTCTCAGAACTAATCAAGTAGGACAAAGTGTGCATTGAACAGACTCGAACTAGTGACAGTTTGAACGGGCGAAACTTCGGAAAACAGGAAGTTCTGAACCCGTACTCTGAATGTTGGAGCAGTAAACTTGTTCAATGTTGATTTGTGTATTGCCTTCAATTCTTTTTAATGTCCCACTGCTGAGCACGGGTCTTTTCGCACAACCGGGGAAGGCCTGGAGCATACTCCACCACGCTGCTCCAATGCGAATTAGTGGGATACGGGTTAGTCAACCCGTGTCGGATGTTGTCAAACCGCCCAAAGGGCCTTCGACCAGGTTTAACGACGGTTATCTATCGAAAATAACCGGGACCGATGGCTTCACGTGCCCTCCGAAGCACGGACCAGTTTGAATTAAACAATTCCATCTGAACAATGGTTGAGGTCGCTGAATCTTAATATTAAAAATTATTTCAATGGGAAAAAATCTTATCGAATGCGTAATGAAAAGTGATCCATTTTGGGCTGTTCTGGGTATTTGGATCCGGTTGGAAGTGTTTCTACGGCTTCAGAGACCTTAAAAGAGATGCCGTCGTTTAGAATTAAACAAATTATTTATAAGCAAGATGAAAATTTTCTTTAGGCATCAAAGATTACTTAAAACGGCTTTATAATTTTTCTGAATTAAGCTTGCAAATTCCGCCATGATCCTTTCACGTACCCCGATGTCCCCAGAATTCAAAGAACTCTGTATATTTTTATCATAACAAATAAAGTGGCCTGATCCCATAGATTTAAATCTTTCCCTGATCCGAGAACCCCATACTCCCAATACCATTTATCAGAGCAGCATGAAATATCATGTTTATGCCAAACCATACTCCAACTTTCTGCTTAGTAAGGACTTACTTTAATAAATATTTGCCCGAAAAATTGTTATCTATGATAGCAATTAATTACGCTCGAGTACGGGCACTGATATGCGGATGTTGACTAAATCTGAAGGGCCGAAATTAATTAGATAGTGTGTTCGGATCTTATCAACTGGGACTGGCTGGGACCGTGGGCGAGCGGCGCACATCATAGCAACAAATTTTTTTAATTCTTTATGATCAGCAAACGACCATGCAGGACCGCCTGATATTAAGAGTCCATGTGTAGTCAAATCTAGTTCTTTAAACAAATTTTTATGACACTTTAGGATGTATAGAAAAATAACCAATAAACTTTATTACATTTCTAAGAAGATTACAGTCTTCTCCCACATGTAAATAATTTTGAATGGATTTTCAGTGTGTACCGCGATTTCTTTTAACATTGTAATTTAACTTGATTTAAACTCTTTAAAAACTAAACAGGTTATTGTAATAAATAAATAAAAACATTTTTATTTATCATAAAGTATTTGTATACACTCGATGAACGTCAAAAACACAGTACATCGGCTTTAGGCGCCCCTT
>DWQK01002475.1:0-13106 GCA_018231225.1 Noctuana stator | reverse complement strand
GCGTGCGACGCACGGGCGCCCGAGTGCGTCTCGACCATCGCCGCCACACGCATTCTGAGTTCGAGCTATAATGCGCCCGGTAAACGTTCAAACCGTTTGTCAAATATTACGTTTTATTAAACAATTTGATAGTCTACGTCTGTTTGACGTGCTTGACACTCAAACTAGTCTACGTGCTTTAAAACGTGTTTGAGAATTTTTGATTGACTACTACTTCACCAAACATGTTTGATAGCATTAGAGGTAGTGTAGTGTGTGTCAAACAACGGTAGGTATTATTCCTTGAGATCATTTTGTCCTAAAATTTAAAACAAAATGGCCACATACGGGAATCGGTTCGTTAACGATGCCAATCTAGTCACATTTAAAATCTGTGTTTGTCAAACTAGTTTGAACATTTGCGCTTGATTTACCTAATCCGTAGAAATAAAACGTAAAAACAAACACGTTAGAACGTTTAACAGGCCCTTACGATCGTCGCGTGTAGCAAGCCGTATACGTGCAGCCGCTTCCAATGCGGTGAATTTTCGCCGCTGTCAATTGAGAGTACTGGGTTCGAGTGGTGGTATGGTGTATTTTATGTTTAGATGATAGCCAAGAAGTAACTTTAGTGTCACAAATCAAGTCAGTGTTATCGTTTCATAAGCATCCGGAATTGTGAGGACTGTTATTATAAGAGTGGCAACGAGTAATTTATAGGATTGAATTTAATTCCACGAGCAAAGCTTGTGTTTAGTTCCTATGCATGGCAGTTAATGAATTTGTTAATGTATACCTAGGTATAATACCAAGATTTTATTTTATTTGTATTGGTGACTTAAAAGCGCAAATCTTTTTCTTTTTCTAGCAACAGTAAAATAAAATAAGATTTGGTTGCGCTTCTTAAAAATATTAAACAATTTTACCTTCAAATGTTAAAATGGATTGCAATAGTGTCTACTTACTATTTATTTTATAGGTAAATATTTTAATAATACGCACGGAATGGCTTTTACATTTTTATTGTGCAAGAACGCTTTATACAAAATCACTAAACGTGGTATTAATTTTTAAAGGTGTGTGTGTATGTGAAATGACATTTGAAAAGGTGGATTTGCTAGAAGGGATATTGAAGTGATTCGAACATTCAAATGTATTGAGGAGCGATTCAGTAACCGGTATCAAGCAGAATTATTAAGATATTTATTGATTATAATTATTTAAATTACTTTTAGGTATAAGTCCCACAGCTATTACCGTATACCAATAGATTTACTTATTAATTCAATATATTTGTATGTTAATAAAGTAAAAATTTTGTCATTTATTATTAATTATATATTATTATGTTTCATGTACATAATGTTATATATTAATCGTTTCGGGTTTGTATAGTACGCATTATGTGTCTTCAATGTTATCGATCTTCACTGATATTGTACTTATTTTCTCCATTTATATTAAGTACATACATATAATTTGCAAAGGTCACAACATAGACAATTTAATATTGAACGATATGTTAGTTAGTAAAATTCTCGTTAAGTTTCGTACTATCACCCAAAGCAGTATTCATAGTTTAAGCCTCACGGATTGGACGAAATGCATATTGTACGATTACATTTTGGGTAAGATAAAAAAAAATCCTTTTTTATTTAATCATTATTCTGTCGACTAGAACAGTACCTCATAGTAAAAAATAAATAATTGATCGACCGCTCTTTTTTTAGTTCTACACCAAAATGTTAATTTTAATAACAATGATGCTTTTCTTTTCTCTTGCATTTCGTCCATTTGCGATAAATCATCTCCAACGTCTGCTGAATTAGGATTCGAATAATTTTCTTAATATTTAGTAAACAACTTGAGAAACGAGCTATGCAGATACATGTCAGATCTAATACTTGTAGCAGTATAGATTGTAAGAAAGATATTAGGTCGGGACATGTATCTCTCGTCTTATTTTATTTCAGTTTGTTTTTGGCGGAGTCAAGCCTCTCTCGAGGTCGCCATTTGTCACTCTTCATCGAGTTCTAACGCTAGTGGAGCCAGTGAAGAATTTAGTATCATCTAGAATTCCGTAATAGAACCCGCTTTTCAAGAATAATTAAATTATA
This sequence comes from Noctuana stator, assembly GCA_018231225.1. Taxonomy (NCBI): domain Eukaryota; kingdom Metazoa; phylum Arthropoda; class Insecta; order Lepidoptera; family Hesperiidae; genus Noctuana; species Noctuana stator. Next base: position 11,010 of record DWQK01002475.1, on the reverse strand, counting down.
CATATTTCCTCTTTATATTTCACTTTGTCGTTTATTCAATATTGTATTGTAATTAATTGTTCATAGGTAGATCGTAAGTTTTGCAGTTCATTTGAATATTGTGGCACGTTTATTATTATCATTCAGAACATTTTACCTAAATGCACGTACCTACCTACTTTAAAAATTGAAGTAACTTGTTAATATTTTGATGGTTTTTTAAATTTTCTTATGTTCATAAAACGAGTACAAGGACCAAAACCATTTTGAATACTAAATCTTTACAGGCATCTCCTTCGTTATCGATGAATGTAAATAATAGATTAATTGTATCTACACGTGTAGTATGCGAGTAATGTGCATGGACAGGTCGACAAAATAGTACTGATATGAGCTTAAACGACGTAGTGCCTACGATTATATGCTTGTAACAATATAAAGCAAATAATAACCGTTTTTTATAGCAAAGAGGTTTTCGTAAGATATTTGTCATACAGTATGTACTGTGACGACGGTTTACATAAGCGCTATCACAACGCCATTTCTTAATTTTAATGGATAGTGCAGTCGCGACTTTTTTATGGCGTACAGAGAAGGTTGATAGAAAATAATATTTGGGTGATTATACCTACTTGCAATTTTGTGAAGTAGAGAGAGCGTTTACCTGCATGTAGAGTTATCCATAGATGTGGACAAAAAGAAAAAATGCTCTTCGAACGAAACGAGTTCAATTTCCGTGGCACTTGTAACGAGTTCTTATCGTTATCGATCGTTATATTCCTTGACGAGAAAGTGTTATGTTTAACTAGCGACTATTTCTTTATGTCCACATACTAGTCGTATGTACAATTTACCCCGTATTTGCATACCTACCTACATATTTGTACTATTATGATGTAACTTTTTAGATATATTGTAATGATGAGTATAAATTAATTATTATGTTCGCTTAGAGTAGGTATAATATTTTGTGAATTTATGCAGAAAGATAGTTTTTTAACATTGTTGTCACTGAATGTACCAATCTTATTAAAATTTGTACCTATATTCGGAAAGTTGAATAATTTGTAGCTAGGATCAAATCTAAATCCTGCATTTCTTCCAAAACGATAAAATAACGTGTGCCTTGGCTTAAAATCGTATATCTCATGTTATTTTCATTGTAAAATTATCGATTTAAAACGATGTTTATAGAAAACCTTAATCATTTATGTAATATACTTACCTACTGTCCAATAGAACCGTGGAATCTATTATTTTCACTATATCTATATCTACATTTACCTATTTTCATAATGCATTATTGTTTTGCATATGCATTCAGTGCACACATTTAATTGTTATTAACCGTTAATTGGGACTAGAAAGATGAAAAATATTTGGTTAAAAACAAATGAAAAACTTAATTAAATTGGCCTTCAAATATCATCTTTACATTAAGATTCAGAGGAAAATACGATTTACATTTACAAGCAGTTAATCCAATTATGTCTAATTTCAGTTGATATTCCCATACTTTATTGTCTTTATATAATAATGCCTTTCAAGATTCGATTAGTAAATAATTACGAGTATATCAAGAATAGGAAAATACAGTGGTAATACATTTTTAATTTCTTAACCTAATAGTATATTCTATCGTATACTATTAAACGAGCAATATATTGCTAATAGCTAATAGCAATATATTTGTATACGTAAACAAATGAATAATCCTATATATTTATATTGGTAATCACGTTCTCAAAATTTGGGGAGATGACGCTATATTTTAATTTAGATACTTATCTTAATAATTTTCCAAAATAAGACACGTGTTTACAAATATATATCTAGTGAAGTTCGGTGACCTAGATACTAATAAATATTAACACTACAGATAAATGAAGTTACCTGCGTTGGTTTGAACAATGTATGTTGTTTATTTTGATAAAATAATAATTGAATGTTTGCACTATACGTACTAATAGTAGATACAATATACTAAATAGTTATATTGATTAACATATAATATATCAGTGATTTATTATATCCGGATATTGGGTCATAGGTATTTAGGAAATATTTTGTTTTTCTGAAATGCAGCATACCTACCTATGAAAAAAGACTCTTAAGTTCTGTCCTTTTAGATACTTTTTTTGAATATATAGCTTACATACACATTTTTGCTGTAACTAAAAAAGGTGAAAAACCATATATGACTTTCCCAGTTTCCTCTTAGTTTATAGTAAGGAAATTTGTTATGGTATGTGTTTTTTATATGTATGTATTAAATGCTATTATATAATTTTTTTGTCTTACAACATTAATACAATTATTTTCACAATAAAGGAGAATGCCGAAAGATGACACAAAATTTTTTGAAATAAAAAAGTATTTTCTATACTGTAGGTACCTCAAATATGTACCTATTCTTATAATAATATATTGAGACCTATAATCTCAGGATTTCGGCGTCTGTATTCAAATGTATAATATTTTTTTTTACAGTAAATTTTATTCCTATTAAAACTAAATACGTCTGGATTGCAGACAATCGCTTGGTATACAAATCTTTGCACAATATGGTATGGGCAATGTATGGGTAATGTAATGTAATACGCGGCATTCTCCTTTAATCACAAGCTGATGTGCACATCTAAAGAGTTCATTAAGTTATGAGCTATTTATTCTCTTGGGCCACAAGAATAATTTCATGAAGCAATTGGTAATCGCACCGCACCTTACAAAGCTTTCAGAGTCATCTACTCTTAGGTACTTTAAGTAACTGCATTTCGGGAGATGTTTCTATTCTTGTTGTGAAATAAAATTATGTAAAATTACAAGGTTCTCTTTGAACGTGTTCGTATTTCTGTAATAATTGACAATACAACAAAAATAATTTTATAAATAAAAAAATATATCAATGTTACCAACTAAAACTTTAAAAGTAATATCCTGGAATTAAGTGTACATTTAGTAACTGTTTTCTGCTCTTACTATTCATTTCATGTAATCTATTGTTATATCATTACTTATAATGGGTGTTTCAATTTAATTCTAAACGTAGAGTTGTTACAACTTTCCGAAGGTACGCACTAGGCGACTGAAAGCTAATATTATCATAATAAATGCATTAAAAATAAAATGTTTGTTAAAATTTTAATTGTTTTATTTCTTCTGATTCGACGAACTTTCAACTGTATATAAAAAATGATACTAATTTAACTAACTTTAAACATACCTAATTTTGATGTTCTTTATACTATGTTATTTGACTGTCGAGGACATTCGAGAGTTGTAAGTAGAATGCAAAGCCCGTGTAGACTCTTAGTTTATAATGTCCGGCCAAACACATACAGAGTTTACTCCTTGAACTAACTTCTATAAGTAGAAACCGTCCAATGCTCTTTGGATATTAAACAAACACGACTTGACTTTAGTTTCCGTTTGAAGAGTTCCCGTTATTGATTTTACTATAAGTACCTACCTACTTACATACAGTTGATTAAGGTTCAGGGGGTTATCGAAGTGTCATCATGTGCAGTTCATCTCATTAGCTCAGATGGTAGGTCCAGGAAGATAAGGATGTACGTACATGAGAATCTAAGTGATTCTAGTTTTTTAATTTTGTCATAAATGTTTAAATTTGTATAAAATATGTTATAGACATCATTATTATTCCGCTATTATACTTGGATTTCGTATCGTAATTGAGAAGACTTAAGGGCACGATTCATTGTAGTCAAGTGCGGCTTAGTTGATCCCACTTTCCTTTCGAAATCATTATGAAGAACTCTTATAGCTTACTGGTGTCCTTGCGACTTTTTTCTACTCCGTTGAATAAGTGGCCGGTATAATGAATACCACGTAAATAAGATTGAAAATGAAGGGTATTGAATCTAGATCCTGCATAACCAAGCGCCGGAATTCAACGACGAGACTACTTAATCTTGTACATTATGTAAACTGTTATATGTAACTTAAACAGACATTTCTTAGTATGTACGAGTACGTACATGTCGTTGAAATGCTGATTGAACCCGTTTTACTATACAATATACCCACAAGTTACGATAGTTGTATTCCTTGAAGGCTTGCTAAGTTTGTTCGTCAACCGAGTTTGTGTAAAGCCAACCCTCTAACGATCCCTGAGAACCAAACAAGTGCCTCACTGGAGCGAAACAGCCTCCAATGAAACTTCGTTATTGATGAACAACATAGTAAGTCGTTTAAGATATTAATTGTAGCAGTATAAACAATTCTTTCTGATATTTTCAATTTATAGGGTGCGAAATAAGTTTGGAGGCCGCAACATTTAAATTATGCCAAGAGTATTAAGATTAACTATAAAAATATTTGATTTATGGTGGTACATAAAAGACATTGTTTACTGTTTTTGTTTTGTTCTTATTAATGGATCTTTTTTAATTTTCATTGGTAGATAGTGTCCGCGTCCCTATTATCCAATCGTAGGCATCGTAGACAGCGTAGACGTCTAGTCGCTGCGTCATTCGTAGAGTTCGTAGACAGTGTAGGGATTGTAGAATCCGTAGCGCTCTCCGTGAATCAAGTACTCGTAAATATTTGGTTGATTGCAAGCACTTTTACGAGTATAGGTCCTATTTCCAAAGTATTTACCGCCGAACCCATAATTAGAATGAGATGTATGAGAATGATGAAGCCTAGTGTATGTACTCCAAGCTGATAAAAACTAAATAGTATTTCATTAATAAAACAATATGAATATAATAACCGGTATCTTAGTAACATTCTTATTTTACAACAAATGTTTCTTCTTTAGATAATAAGATTTAAGATAGTATACGACATATAGTGAGTTTACTAAGTTTAGTCCTTAACACTAAAGAAAGTGCGCTCTTGTACAGGCTAAGTTTGTTCTTAACTAAGTTGCTTGGAACCCTTTTAACTATCTTTGAGAATCAACAAAGAACTTGCAAAATCTTAATTAAGAAGGAAGACAAGAAGTAAGATAATTAAACACTCTCCTTAAACATTTAAGAGCTTGATAGAGTTACCTCCAAGCAACGCATAGTACTCCTATGGAACAAAATCACTTAAATGTACCTACTGCAATTTTTTTGTTTTATTTTTATCAGCAGTAAAATTAAACGAAGGTTTTGAGATGCTTTTCTTTTGTCACTACACCCGTATCTTTTATCAATAAGCCAGGCTGTGTCACACTTAAGCGTTTTAGTCCGTATGGTCAGATTAATAGTTTGGAGATATTATGCTCTGACAAACATACATATTTACACATGTGAAATTTTGTATATATGGAAGCCCTAATAGATTATAATAAGTTTCATACATACATGCATACGTATGTAAGTACCGAATTGATAACCTGACCTCTCTGTAAGTCGATTATGAAGGAAATATAATTTATTATGAAGCGTAACGTAATATAAAATAAAGTATTACGTAATATAAAATGAATCTGTACAATAAATTGAAAATAGCATTAATAATAGAGTTGTTATAATAATAGTCTTGTTCAAAACATAATTACTCCACTGAACCGTTATTAAATTCTTTACTGGCTCATTGGATTTATTAGTGAGCGTGTGTTACAAACTAAATAAATGTCCACTCACCTTTACTGTTCCCTCAGTTAATCTGTATGTTCTGTCTACGTTGGCCCCTCCAATAACCAAGACGTCGCCATCTTTGTTTCCGACCGTAATTCTGTTCTCGTTCGTTCGCTCGTCTCGCGCATCGCACGTTGTATGAAATCTCCTCGAAGAATTTGGGGAGCATTCGCCTTCACTCCTCGACACTCCGATATTGAAAACGCTCGAGCTCCCAAAATTGTTAACATTCTTCAGTTTTTGAAATTCGACGGCAATATCGGCACCGACTTTAGCGTTGTTCTTTATTAGGGCGACGTCTGGCGGTCGTTAAAGAAAGAAATTGTAGCAATTAGCGCGTAGCATCATTTTAGGACCGTTTACGTTTCTACACGTTAAATTAACAGCTGAATTTCCCTTGAATGAATGGGTCAAGATTGTAATCACGCATTCTTAATAGCATTGTTAACTGTACTATTAAATGTGAATGACTTTTCCCTCATTTATATTAATATAACGTTTGGCACATCGGGGTTTTTTCAGAAGAAGTTGCAAGACGAAACAAGCTAAAACTAAGAATGTAACATAGTCTTAAACAATTAAACTTAAAATTAACATAATAGAATTACATGTAGGTATAACTGTAAGACCTGTCTTAATTAAGGAGAATTCGGGATATTATGTGTAATAACATACCATGTTTATTTATTAATTAGAGGGGTTTTAAATAACCCTCTGATGCCGACAAAGCCGTCGTGTTGTTAGTAGCTTACACACTTGTTACGGTGAAAAACTCTAATAGGATCTTCCTTTGAAATACAGCCACTTCCGATATCCAATCGTTTATAAATTTTAGACGTTCCTTTAATATTTATAACATAATTATCTTTTCTGAGAATTTCCTTATGAGGTTGCATGAAGAATGCTTTTAATAAAACGTTTGCTTGCTATAGGTATGTTGAATAAACTTAGTAACTTTTTTATATAGAAGGATGGGATACGTGGTATTGGTTAGGCCTCAATAGACTTGGATATATTTTTGATGGCCAGAAATTTAAGGTAAGATTGATTTTGATTTTGAAACTTAGATAAAATGCGAATTTTGTTATTTATATATAAATAATACAATAAATAAGTTTAATTTAGCCGAAACCAACCAACGAGTATCTGGTAGTTTGTTCTTACAAAGGTTCTTTAACCAAATTGAGAGTTAAAGGACTTTTGGGAATTCGTCTTGTTATGAGACGTGCGTGGGATGAAAATACGTTCCTGCTAATCAGGACTAAGGTAATAGGGAAAATATCAGCTCTAAAAATCATATTCAATAAAAACTATGTAACGAGGCATCGTCGTCAAGCAAGAAATTTGTTTTACTGATACGCATTAATTGCTTCCTTCCACATAGAAATGGGTGACACTTTTACCACGTAACTTCTGCTACCTGCTGAATTATAATAGTATAAAATGTATAATGATGATGCAAAAAGGATCTTTTGTGTTTTTTACAATGTTCTATCAAAAGGATACTAGTATTGAGCGAAGCGCCAGCCGTTGCTTCAGAAACAGCGGACAATAGAAACGGCGTTATTTCCTTGCCGCGAATACCTTGCTTGCACGCCTCGGCCAACGCGAGGGTTATTGCAGCTTCTATTGTGTTTTCTACAACAAACAAAAAGGAAAAATGTGATTATACATTTAAAATGTCCTTTAACACATTTAAATTTGTTTAAGGGGCGCATAATTTTAGTATTTATCTACCTTAAAATTACCTTACTCATAATTTTATATAGCAATTAAAGCCGTGCGAGAGTATACGTAGCCATCTAACAAGTTACAATCACTCGTCTTACTAAGTGAAATGTGTACGTGAAATGTCACGTACACATTTCACTTATAGTCAAATAATATTAAGAACTGCAATGAGAAATTTGAAATGTAAAATCGGTAATCCGGTACGACCACAGTATTTATTCAATAAATACAGTGGCAGTGCAGTGGGCGCTGAAATTTAATCTCGCTCGGTGGGCGGTGTGCTGAAAAAGTTTGAAAACCTCTAATCTAGTTGTTAGGTACCTTACATACATATAATGTAGTAACATTTTTAAATAAAAAGCATTTCCTAGAAACTCAAAGCGGTTCTTTATCGAGCACGATAAAAATGGTAGCAAATTGCAACGCACCTGTGCAAACATTTTTTTGCCTTATCACAATTTTTATATTGCACGCTCCGTAAACCAAACCGACAAATGATGGAGGCTTGACTTTATGGGTTTCCATATTTTCATGTTCATATATGAAATGCTTTAAATATTTTACGGTAAAACGAAAAAGCTTTTTTCGGTTAGTTAATGTTTTATGTCATAATAATCCTGTTAACTTTTTCAAAGCTACTAAAAAGCATGTCACGTTTTATAACCCATTCAGATTATGTTGAAATAGAAATAATAGCCTAAATGGGGTACAATATTTTGTAAGATTAAGTAGAAAAACAACTTTGGTCACAGTCTTCAATTTCATAATCTAAAATTCTCACTATTCTCAAATATATGCCTATTAAATGAATATATATTGAGTTCCAACATAAAGAATAAAAATTGATTAAGGAAGTGTAAATAGTTTAGGAACTTTTCAATTGGATAGCTTAATAGTACACAATAAATATTAGAACTGCAATAGGTAACATAACATAATCTCGTTGGCCGCTGGTAATTTATTACGTATCACAGGACAATCACAAGTATTCTAAAATTTCAATTATATACCATCCATTGCATATTCCTTGGGAACGGGTACAGCTATGACGATTCCAGACGAGAGTTGTAATTGTCGGGCTGATTGAAGCATTCTTGCTGCGTGTGCGGCGTCCGTTACGCGGTAGGGTGCTTGGTGCCCGGAGCGGACTGTATAGAAAGCAGGAAAGTCGTGCGTATCTCCGAATGCACACACCAGCACTCCTTGAGTTTCCTGTAGAAATATTACTTGTTAAAAGTTTCTTTTCAATATACAGAAAAATATTAGCAATAAAACATAGCCCTGCTGGTAACGACGAATAACAGTCGTTAAACCAGGTTGGAGGCCGTTTGACAACATGCGGGACGGGTAGGGCACTATCCGTATCTCCACCAATCTGCATTGGAGCAACGTGGTAGATTATACTCCAGGCCTTTCCCGGAGAGAGACCCTTGCCTAGCAAAGAGCCATAAAAAAGGGTGAAGCCATACGGAAAATGTTTAAAGATGGATAAGGTATACAAGGTAATTTACATAGGTTGGAGCAGAAGTTTTTATTACCAGTAGCAATGAAACAGAAGTACCTAAATTTTCTTCAATAAATCAAATACTTTTTGCTTGAGGCCTTGTAGAAATTGAATTCTTATGAGTCTTTTGAAACTCCCGAAGGCATCCCTATAAACAAAGTTAAGCAAAGTCTCAGCATTTTATTGCTAAATATGTGAAATGAAGTCTGCTATGGCAAACCATCCATAAACTCGGTCACGAAACTTGTTCGTAGACTTCTAAACAATCCTGGTCTAAACAATTTACTGCCACAAGTTTAGCGATTTAACGAGTCATTCTTACGAGAACGTCAATTTATTGCTAGCTGTGGCAGTCACACACAAAAACATTTTCTTGTAAATCAATATTAAACCTTGTGAAATTACTTGTGAAATTTTTTATTTTATCATAAAATGTAATTTAAAATTCACCCGGACAAGAATACCAAAAAGTATACAAAAATATAAATGCTACAATTAAAACATAAAATATATAGAAACACGAAATTCAGCTTGATAATCTTTTACTGATATTATTTATTTAACAAACTTAATTGAACCAAATAATACAAAAAGAGGGCATTTTCTACTAGCCAACCTTGGGAAATATATGAAATATGATACGATTATTAAGTTTCCTGTATTATTTAAGACCTTTCCAACGAACCGCGGCAATAACGAAACACGATAGTAAGAATTGGGTATCTTGCCGATACACTCTTTATTAAGTCATTTATTCATTCGTTTAGGAGCTACGATGTAACAAAGTACGAGTACAAACAGACACAGAGATATTAAAAACGTTAAATCGTGTAACAAGGTTATCGTCTGGGGTTAAAAGAGTTTGAAATATTAAAGCCAAATTGAGCAGAGCAGTGATTGGTAGCCATCTCTGAGTTTAAATCCGTACCCAGCAATGTAACTCGAATGGGTTGCTTATGATAAAATCAAAGATAAGAATAAGTTTATTGCTTAGTAGGCGAAGCACGTATATCTTGCACACACACACAATTGGAGCAATACCTAAATAATGGTGTGTACACATAAGGGTAACCAATTTTTATTTTCAAATTTTAAAGCTGTGCTCTAGCATAATCTATCTAGTACATTATTGTTGAGTGGTACTCATATATTTAAAAGCAAGATGAGCGCTGTTGAAAGTGCTTACTCGCTTCTCGCTAGGGACGAATAAAATATTTACAGGGGAAATTGCTGCACGTCGGAAGTACCAAATGAAAGCAGAAAATAATTTACCAAATACTCCAGAGTCCGTCCAATATCAAGAATTGATTTAGCACCGCTGCATACCACTAGGGTTTTGTTTCGACCAAGCTCGGTCAGGTCAGCGGATATATCCCTTGTTTGTTCCCCTTCTCGATGGACACCCCCTGAATAATAAATATATTTATTTATTAATTTGTACCTATGTATAAAGCTTTATTATCCCACATTAAATATAAAGGTTACCGTTTCCTTCACCGCGAACACAGAAATGGCCGACTATAGAGGAGCATCCAATGAGTTGGTTATTTATAAGACAGAATAGGACCCCGAAAGGCGGTTCGGGTCAGCTGATATAAAATAAAAATAATTTAACATAAGTTGTTTAAACATGCAGTTTACTAGACAGTTACTATTATTTTGTTTATATTAATTATTTTTGCAAAATGAAGGACTCAGTTCTCTTGGTCGCTATGTCTCTCCTTAAAAGGTTATTTTCGAAACGCATATATTGTCCAATAGCCAATATACCTTTCCCGATTGATATCTAACCTACATAAAATGCCCAATACGATCGTTAGTAACCGCAATAGGAAAAGGCCACAGATGCGTCGCCACCGTGAGGATTTAGATGAATCCTTTGTGTGGCCACTTTGTCACCGCAGTGACTCGTTTACCCTTCACGGTATTTCTAGCGTACAAGTTTTACAACCTACAATATTAAATTAATCCTACAATAAAAAAATTTTATTGTAGGATTTAAATATGTGCTTAAAGTCTCACAATTAATGTCATATCACAGTTAATGTGAAGTTTTAAATGAGTTCACTATAGAAGATCTTTTGCTGTTCATAGCAATTGCAAGAAACTCGTTTTAATTAAATTGTCTAATTGATTACCGTTTCTCCGTATGTTGGCAATGTAAATAATGTTTGTAACTACTTTTGTTCTACTAACATTACATAT
>DWQK01002474.1:0-13107 GCA_018231225.1 Noctuana stator | reverse complement strand
TGGTTAAAATCGGTTAAGTAGTTTAGGAGTTCATCGCGGACAAACACTGTGACACGTAATTTATATATATTAAGATGAGGTTCCATATATGAGGTATAAGATAGTGTGTTATAGGCTGAATTTGAGTATGCCCTATATGTAGTGAACGGATACCTGAGCACATTTTTGATGCGTTATATTATAAGAATGTTGTTGCACTGAGCTATAATTTGTGCATATTTGGAAGATTTTTTTTTCTCCTGGGAAACTATATTGCTGCAGGCTCACCTTGTGCCGCATCTGATCAAAGTTATGTAGATTTCTATTAAGGGTTTATGATTTGATGGCGATGGTTTATGCTCAGGTCTTATTGTGTTAACGCTTCAGGTAATGCAGCAATAAATATTTTTCGTTAATGTAAAAATGATTTTTATAGTGAAAATTTTACATTTTATTACGTATATTATTTAATTTCAAGAATTTATTATTATTAGGTCAGCATAATAGATCAGTGGTTAGCATTTGAACACACAAAAATGTTATGGTTTTACACATTTATTTAAAATTATTGATTAGGGGTTGAAGGTATCTCAAGACAGAACAAACATTTGTGCTTAAATAATAAATATTACATTTTCAAGTATTATTCATTTTTGTTTTTATTTCCAGGTGGCAGCAGCAAGTAAAGAAACTCCAAAAAGAGGTAGTGGTACATTATTGAAATGTACTACTTGCAATAGTTTTAGCACTCTGAGTAGCAGAGCACTGACTACACACATGGCCCAGTGTTCACCAGACAACAACAATGTGGCGGCTCAGAATGCGGACGCTCGACCGCACAGGAAATTATTTGAATGTGATGTCTGCAATATGAAATTTTCAAATGGCGCCAATATGCGCCGCCACAAAATGCGACATACGGGAGTAAAGCCATACGAATGTCGCGTTTGTCAAAAAAGATTCTTCAGAAAGGATCATTTGGCTGAACACTTCACAACCCATACAAAGAGCTTGCCATATCATTGCCCCATTTGCAACAGAGGTTTCCAACGACAGATTGCGATGCGCGCCCATTTTCAAAATGAACACGTTGGACAGCACGACTTGGTTAAAACTTGCCCCCTTTGTAGCTATCGTGCACCAACAATGAAGAGTTTAAGGGTACATTTCTTTAACAGGTTAGTGAATTTATGACGTCACATACGTTGACAAAAATGCCACCCGCATTTTGTTGAGCTAATTGTGCATTTATTTCGACAGACATGGCATCGACCTGGACAATCCAGGTCCAGGCAACAACTCTGTTTCCCTCCTCGCGGCCGGCATCGCTAATGCTGCCTATACAGATGGCACCATAGATCCCAGTGCAATGAATGCGCTGGGTGCTCTGGGCTCTGGTCTATCAGTGTCAGTAGCGGCCGCATATTCTGATAGCGGAGACAGCAACGGTGCCCGCTCCGTCGACAACGCAACACCTCCTATGCATTATTTGACTCCACACGTAGAAATATCTATGGCAGATAATAATGAGACGTTTTCTCCAGGGCAAAGCAATCATTTGAGTAATTCAGGTAGGTTAAAATACATTTGCATTTTATTTAAGGAATATGTATAAACTCATATAAACTTTTCATCTCTCTTATAAAGATATTAAATGAGTGTACATGTAATGTAAAAACTAAAAAATATCAAAACATTTACAAATTTATTTATCTATTTTTATATTCCTTAGTTTTCAATTAGACAAAATTTCGGCAGAAATTATTGTTAAATATGCGATTTTTTTTCATTGCAGAATCGCGTATGAATGGCGAAGGCCCCAGTTCACCGCAATCTGGAGACAGTGCCGTCGCTAGCAGTTCACTTGGACTTCCTACCAATATAACCCCTTCAATAACGCTCATACCCATCAAACAGGTAATACCTATTTAAATTTTTCAAATATTATTGTGTCTGATTGAAGATCGATTTCTGACCATACCTGAATCTAATTTAATGAAATGAAATTAATCATGAACTTTATTTACAAGTTAAAGTTTAAACAAAATATATCAGGAGCCCCTTGAAAAAAAATTTTTACATTTAATTTTAAATCATTATTTCTCACATAAATATTTGTAACATCTTTTGGTTTCTAGCCAGCTATAGTTACTATAAAATTATAAAAAAATATTTTATATAAATTTGCAAATAACCGAGAACAATGGAAAGGGGAATGCGAGTATGGTTATAATTTATAAAAATTTTTTTTTTACTTTTTGAGGAAATATAAAATATATTTCATTTATATATATTTTTTTTAATTATAAATATTTCTGTATAGGATAAATGGGCATACAGTCTCTCCTAATTTTGTTGTTTCAGGAGCCCAATGCTCAAGACGAATCAGGCACAGGGGAATCGAGGGACGGCGAGAGCAACGGCGACAAGCGCGGCGTGTCGTCCAGCTTGTCGTCCTTGATTAAGGTATCACCCCTCAAGAGCCTGCTGCGTGAAGATCTACGGCGACGTATATCAGCACGCGGACGCTCACGAGGCTCCAACGTATGTAATCGTATCAATTTGGTTCTCATTGTTCCAGTACATTTATTTGTGTACAAAATATCTTACCTACAAAGTTCATGTTCCCCGCCGTTCCAAGCAAACAGAATTTGAGACTAAAAACCATTTAGATTTAGATATTAAAATTTAAAGTTCTTTATATTATTATTAAAATTCTTGCGACATCAAATAATTAGTACTGGGTCAATAAAGTGTAGCTAAAATATGAAATTGTATTTTTGATTAAGTTTTTCAAAATAGCTTGACATCAATATACTTTTTACAGACATCCAGAGCTTCTCCGTCGGAAGGCGGTGTGATCACCTCAACACACGGCGACGCCGCAATGTTGCCCTCGTCACTCGTATGTACCTTTTGTTCTATAACATTCCCCGATTCAACACTGTACTTCTTACACAAGGGCTGCCACTGCGACTCCAACCCCTGGAAGTGCAACATATGCGGCGAGCAGTGCTGCAACGTGTACGAGTTCAACTCGCACTTGTTGAGCAAGAGCCACCAATGACTGTTTGCAGGGGGGCCGTTCGACAATCACTGACTTTTTATTAATGCACTGGCACATGTATATGTGCGTAGTTCGTAAGCACTTCGAAGATACTTCACCTTACACATAATAAAATGTCTTTCAAATTGTAACATATCTCCATTTTTCTTACGATTTCTGTTTTTCCAGTCATGTGATTTTATTATTTAAACATATTAGGTGAATGAGCTTCGAACTTGCTTTACGCTGAACGTCCCCCCGAAGCTATTATAATTTTAAAAGTGCAAATTATGTGAGGGTTATTTAGTGGTATTTGTAGTTAAATGTGCGACGATATTTGTATGGATATTTTAGAATATAAATTAATATGGGTTTTATACGACGAATTTGGGAAAATTCTGTAATCGGTTTAGCCTTGTTGAACTTATATGAAGGCCCATATAACTTAGGTGAAGAAATTTGTTCATCAGTTCGTAAAAGTTATGCATTCCAAATTAAATTTAACATTCCATTTTGACATAGTTATATTGATCTAGCCTTTGGTGGGGAATGAAGTGATACTTAAAATTATATTCTAGAAATGTTTTATTTATTTTTATTTCATTTCACAGTACTTAATCGTACATGAGCGTAAAACGAGATATTTATAGAGTATTTTGGTGCGATAGTAAATTTTACAAATGTTTATTATAAAGAATGATTAAGAATGTACAAATTAATATATTTTTACATTTTGCTGTTGATGAGAAGATTATACTAAGGCAAAGCCTATATATTATCCTGATTGTTTAATTATTGTGATTGCAGACCAGAATTATAAATTCTACTACATTCCATTTTTATTTTGTTTTCTATTAAAGCATGTGATGCAAGTCCACGACTAATACTTATGTACATGTTAATTTAACTTTGTTGTTATTATTTATTTCTAAATAATCGGTAATTATTAAATATTTACTATTTTTAACTATTACAGATCTATTAATGTACTTAACATTATCAATTCTATAAAAAATCAATGAAGCCAATTGCAACATGTAACACTTGCTCAATATCTTCAATTAGGCTCAACAAAGTGACTACGGTATTGTGTTTAAACGCACAAGTGTATTGAATTTCATTCCAGGTTTCTTAGTATGCCGCGGTGTAATTTTTAGTTTTAAAATTTTGTGTGCTTATATTGGTGCCTGTTTTATATTTTATTTTTATTATTATTTTCAGTTTACAACGACTAATGTTATTGATCAATTTTATAAGCTTTCCATTTTAAACATCTCAAAGGATAAAGTAAGAAGACGATAAAGAATTTAAGGCATTTAATTTAAATAATGAATGAGCTCAAGTTCACTACGAAATGTTTAGTTTCTAGCAAGAAGTTAAAGATATTCCTTTCTAAATTTAAAAAAAAAATTTAGCTGCAGATGTTTCCTAAAAGAAACAATCATTTATATTTCATTTTATTACTACTATAATTTCATTCCATTCAACTTAATAATTATGTAGATTCCTTGACTTAAAATTTACATTCCTGTAGCTTTTAAGTACTTAATATCGGTTGTGGTCTTGCCTGTTAAGTTTACGAAATTAACTTAGGTGGAACTGAAATTATGTTTACCAACGAAGTTATTTTTTGTTATAAATTTTGTAGTAGAATATAAGTCGGCTGCGCGGTAGTGCGTCTATGGGGGCGTGGACTTAGTGAGTTACCTGAAGCAAGCAACACAATTTATTTATAGAGATTCTTATATTATGCTGTTTCATTGTTGGTTATATATTATGTAGACTTGATTATTTACATAATTTTATATATTTATGTTGTTTGGTCTCTACCGTTACGCCGCAATTTAGCTGTAAGTGTAGAATTATATAAGAGCTATTAATATTATTAATTGGTTAACCCCATTGGGCGCCTTTACTTAATCCGTCCATATCTAACGATAGATATTGCCTTTAATATTTAATAGAGTTAATATATTTATAGAGTTTAGATGATTGTTAAGGACAGATCTTAACTATAAATGTTTACTAAAATCATTTACAGAAATAGTTGAATTTTAATGAGATGATGAAGTAGGTAAGTTCTGAGAAAAATCGGACAAGGAATGCATTCTTCTCATTTTATATTAATTTTTTAAATGTGGAGAGATAATTTGTTGATTGTTGGATATAAATGATTTATTTTTAGTGGTTATAACTATACTGTAAATTCGAAAATGTTGAACTTTGCTGTCAATTATAATGTAAATACTTGCAGTATTTTAAAATAGTTAAAAGCAGATTATGTAAATTAGTAAGATTGAAAGTGGAAAATCAATATTTTTAACTGTTATTTGGAGTAAAGAAGTACTTAACTATTGGATGTTTGTGCATTCTCACAAAGCATGACTATGAATAATGATTTCACAATAGCTCACTACAGTTATAATATATTGTGTGTAATAGCACTGTATTAAAGTTATATTCCAGTGGTCGATGCCATTTGTGGAAGTGCATTGCACTGATTTTCAAGAATTAGCCCGAATGAAAATTATCCTACTATTTTTAGCCACCAATCATACATTTTAAACAATTGCGTTAGTGTAGCAATCCTCACCTTAATACCAAAACACAGCTTACCAACCGATTAATTTTGTTTTAAGTTGTTATGTGTCTTTAACATGTAAGATAGTAGAAATCAATTTTAATGATTGATAGTGTCGTTAATATTTTTCTGTTACATTTATCTTGTTATTATAATTAGGGAGAGTAAAATTTTAATTAAATCAATGTTGATTGATATGTTTTATATCATCCAGTTCAGAATGATAAGTGATAGTAAACTATATCAAATTTTAGCAGATTGTGCCTTAGATCAATAATAATAACTTGAATATGATATAAAGAAAATGTTTTGGACATTTTATTTAAATAAATTATTTATATTTAGATGTGTGCATTTTTAACTGTTGTCACGTTAAATTATATTTACAAAGAATAAAACGAATAGTGTTAAATAAATAAACTGAAATATTTGCAATATGGCTGTTTTGCTTGTTTTTATGGTAAAGTTTATTTGCAGTTGATAGATTTATTATCATATCATCTTGTTGCGATGATTTAGAATACAAAATTGGTACTTATTACCAAGTCTGTAATTTTATTTATTTACTTATAATAATTTGGTAAAGGGTCTAATAAAATAATAAAGTATATAATAAATTATTTATTTTGTTTTAATCTTCTCTCTAAAAAAAATTACACAAAGACAATTTACACAAAAATCCAGTCCAAGAAGAAAAATCTGATAATTATATTGTTCCCCTCGAAATCGAACTCAAAGACCCTCCGAATGGCGGGTACTCTGAAACCAATACACCACTAAGGTCGTTTTTATTTATTTATAAGGAAATAAATGATAAAGCTTTGTTTCATTAGAGATTGCCCTAATAATTTTAGTATTAAAAATCTGTCTTGTATCTATATAGTAGTCATATGACTGTCTCCATCATATTGTTATGAATGTTGCTTAGACTTTAATGTACGATATTATAAATTAATATAATAATATATTATTATTATGTTCGATCCAAATTTTTCTGGTTATTAAAAGCAAAAATAAATTAACAAGGTCATAATATATCATAGGGTAACTTGAGTTGGGACTTGGGAGTACTTGAGACATACCAATAAAAGTACTCTGTGAGACGTACTGACTGACATTGACATCTGTCAAGCTGACTTGCAAGCCCTTAAAATTGGGGGAATTTTTTATTGTTTGTTTTTAATAATGTAATTCATTGGTACATTTTTAAACCGTTAAAAAAAACCCTATATTTCCAGTGGAATAGTAATATAATATAGAAAACTGGTAATTTGTTGCCGTATATGTTTTTCGTGTCTTATTGGTGAAATGTTATAGTTAATTATTATATAGAGAAAATTTCCAAAAATTGAGATCCTAATTTTTTTATTTCAAGGATAGAGAAGGGCTTGCATTTTGTGAAATGATTTTCTGGAAGATGGCAACTCTGATTCGAGTGGTACGTCATTTACGTCAAGATCCGTCAAGTAAGTCAATCAAAGTTTTCGGTTTTGTTGACTTTGAAGAAAGTTTACTTTTTGATATATTTTTACAAATCACATACAAACTTTTGTATATTTTGAATAGTATATTTTGCGAGTAGTATTTTAAAGTTACGTGAGTGGAATGGGTAAGACTACGCAAGTCGATGACGATAACAATCCAACATCGCCCGAAACTGATCCTGCAAAGTTATTGGAGGCTGCTCTGCTGCAGATGGATGGAATTATAGCCGGTAAGTGTTTAAAAGTTACCTTCAAATCTAGCGTAGTGCTCTTTTATCAGACATCGGAGTTTTAATCAAGCTTTTCACGCATCACCGCTCATTGGGGGTATTCTTATTTATTGCAATATTTCCTGCTACATGATTATGATTTAAAATTTTCAATCAGAATATGATAATACATGCTTCCTTTTTTGTACTGCTTTTGCGTGTAACAATGCTTTAACCATATAGCATATACATGAATTACAATCATCTTAATAAAAATGCATGATTAAAGTTTGGACTTCATAATTATAACTATATCTTAATACTGCAAGCTCAAATGGCTCCCAATTTGCTTTCGCTGTATTACTTACATTCTTTTTACTCTCCATTGTGCGTTATTTTCTTCCTCTGTCCATTCTTACTTTATAGAATAGTTTTAGTTTCTTTTAGTTTCAAAGCACTCATTCTGTGCAAAGTTATGTTTCGCTTTAAAATCTAACTTAGGAATGGGTCCACAACTGACATCTCTTGTATAATAAAAAATTACAAAAGTGTTGTCATAGTAAAACTATTAGTTGCAATATTTTAAAGAGCTGGGTAAGAAACGCAATGGCCTAGTTGGTAGGGCATCCCGTTACTGGTGATGGGATGGTTTATATTATAAATAAGAATAGATTAAAGTTGTTAACAATTTAATACACAAAAAAAAACATAATTATATAAGTCTTCCACTGTTTGTTACTAAGTACTTCCCATTGGACAAAAAATCTCGCTCTCTTTTATGTTTAAAAATCTATTTAAATAACATTATTAGTGTCTAGGACCAGATTCATAATACCTATATGCATGTCATCACTTTTATTTGGTTTGTGTATTGTAATTTTGTAATTGTAAATTGCAAGAATATAAACCTTTATGTGTATTTTATGTCTGAATTTTTTATTGGTCTAAATATTGACAATGTATTAAGTATTTATTGACACTCCATTACACGACATGCCAGTATTTTTTTTTAACCAGCTTTTTTAATCTATTTTAACAGTACAAATATGTCTCTAAACTTACAGCCGCACCTGTTTTTGAGAAAACTTGCTTTGGTAGGTCAAATAATTGTTTATTGTAATGAAAAAGTTCTTTCTTCTTTTTTCTTTATTTTCGTTTAACATTTTTCTATAGATATTATATTTATTATGAATTATAAAGTAATACTTATTTTAATCTCCACCAATCCGCATTGGAGCAGCATGGTGGAGTATGCTCCAGGCCTTTCTCGGTTGTGGGGAGAGACCCGTGCCCAGCAGTGGGACATAAAAAAGGGTTGAAGGCACTTATTTTAATGTCAAAATGTTAATTTATAAAAAAATGTGCATACTTAAAACAGATAAACAGATGTAATGAATTGAGTTATCAAACTTTGTAGCTACAGAGGGATGAATTTGCGGGAGGGTGTAAACTGTTGAACGGAGGGTGGCGCGGCGCCAGTCAGCCGCCGGTTGCGTTCTGGCCGGACGTGCCGAGGTCCTAAAGCGCGGTCAAAGCGCACGCGTCAACTAATACCTTAATTATACATTATAATATTATACACGCTGGTCTGCCTTCGTAAGATTAACTTTGTCCAGTTCGTACGACTTGTTATTCATCTGTATTCATAAATTTACCTATCAAAGGAATCAAAATAGTCCTGCTAACAGTGCAGATTTTTAACGGGAATACGTATTTATTTTAAGAAAACAAGAGTATCTCTCTTATTTCGTAGATGTGTTCGAAAACACGATTTACTTAAAGTAAATATTGGTTTGATTGTCAAGCAAGATTTATTTTTTATTTTGCTTATTGTTAGTGGGTAGTCATAATACCATCTCGTGTAATATACTAGGTACAGTGAAATGAGTAACCATATTTTTTTTGTTTAAACCATGGGTTTAGTATAAATATTTTGTTCGAATTTATAATGATCGAATTCAAATATTATGTGTACTTAGTAGCACTAACTCAAAATAATTATTTTCGGTAGAAATGTTAATATTTAATTACCTATTATAGGATTAATTAATATTAGATAAAAATAAAAGTAAGGTTTGGTTTAAGTTGAAGTAATCGAAATATCCATTCGTCATAACTATACGTAGTAACAAGAAGTTATTGCAGCGTCTCATATATTAAATTAAGTTTGATAAAACGTACAAACGTACAATACGTATTCAATTTATAATTTTATGTTACTAGTAGCCCCGTCGTTGCCTCCATGGTGGGAAAATTATCAACATAAAGTCGATATCATAACACTCTCCCCCTCTCCCCACTCTTTGTGCTGTGCTGAGCTCTTTAGGCGTTCCACCATTGCCACCCTACCTGGACAAATTGTCAATAAAAGTAATTTAAATATGTAAGTATTACTTCGAAAAAAAAAGGAAAATTAAAGTACGAGATGGGTACTCGTAGATGCAAGCCTTTAAGTTGATATATAAATTTTTAATTCTTGACACTAATATTATCTGAAGAGGGTAGATAGTGGTTTAGTTTCGGCATACCGTTCTTTAGAGTCCGAGTTTGAGACTTTTTTGAAAGTATGTGCGTATTTTAAATTTATTACCACTTAATTTTCATGCTATTTATTATAACTCATAAGTGCCAGTAGGTGCATAAGAAACACAATTTAAAAATAAATGGCTAAATCACGAACGCTTAAAACGCTCGTAAATCCTAGTAAATATTACTTGACAACTTACGATACGGTGTGTTTGCATTATGCATTTTTTTTCCACTGCATGCTCTTGACATTTTTTCATCCGGACTACGGATATTAATTTTACAGCGAAAATATTATTTTCTACAGTGCCTGCTGTATATTTTAATTTTTCACTGGCGACCACTGAAGGAACTTTTGTAATTACAAACTTTCTGGGCAGTTTGTTATTTATAAAGGGAATTATTAGCGAGAAGTTCGTAGCATCTACTTTATACTCAATTTTGAATTGTTTTAAAATTATGTTAGCAGTCTTGTTTATTTGTATCTTAAAACATAAATGAACAGGTTATGCTCATCTTCTTTTATTCATTAGTATTGTTGGCTACCGCAAAGTTTTCTCTACCTACGCCAATAATTCCACTGACTGCCACTAACCTTATATTCTCACTAGCTGATCCGGCAAACGTTGTCGTTGTGATCGCGCGCTGATCCGCAGTGCTGCTCCAATACCGGTGCCACCCCGGTCCACGAAATAAAGCGATAATTTCTTTTTAAATGTGTATTTTAATGCAAAAACGAATTCAATTAACTTTGAACTCAATTTGATGACCTACTTATGTGATGGACAGACTACTACACCAACATGGTAAATATACCATTTGGATGTCCGCCATTAGAAGGGGTTGGGTTCGACTCCCGATGGGGTTGAAGTTCAAAACTTCAAATGATGAATTTAGATTTCTTTTTCCGGTCTGAATGTTTATGTAATTATCTGTAAATATATGTGTGTATGCAATACACGACACATAGGGAGTTATTAAGTTATTTATTATTTACAATCTCCTTGACTTAAGTAACAGCATTTCATGGATTTCATTATGGAAATCATGATATAGAAATATAAATAACAGGTTTCAGCATAGAATATAAATGTGAAATGAGAAAAACGGAAAGCAACGGCACCTGCATAGGATACGTAATGTGTGGCGTGTCCTAAAGATTTCCTGTGCTTTTAAACGGCGGCTTTTTATCTCTATATTAAACGTTTCTCACAAAGAACAAAAATGGAACAAGTACAGCTAGGATTAAAGAAAACAGGCTAAACTAGGTCATATCTTGAAATGTTTTTTAAATATGTTTCTATGCGGCTGCGTTGTGCCTTGCCTTTTTTCTTTTGTTATCCTTTTCATTCTAGAAGGTAGATGTGCATGAATTTATTGTTAATTTCAAATAAGAGGCATCAAACAGACATAAAAATAAAAACCGTTTACACAGTACATAGGTACGGTCTGTACGGTACAATGCAGACAAACAACATCATAATATTATACCTTTAAGCGCATAAATTGTTTAGCATTTAAACTGCAATACCACTTGTACCTTACGTGTTGTTTTTTCTAAGTAAATAATAAAATGTAAAGTGACTTTTGCTATCGGAAGTGTTAGACAACAACAATAGTAGAAGTGCGGGTAGTGATGACAAGTGAAATGATTTGAACGTGCTGCGAAGATGCCGGGGTGCTGGCAGTGGCCGGAGCATGTTACTCGCTGGTGGTTACTGGACGTGTGCCACGGGCGACTCTTCGCTGACGATACGGACTCTCAGATTCCTCACCGTATGTTTACTACATGCATATGTTTACTATTACTATAGGAATCGCGGGAAAGAAAATTCTCTCCTTTCTTTCATAGTTATCACTTACTTTATAAAAACTTCATAATTCTAAATTTCAGCAGCTTTCCCTCCTCACTCACTCCCCAATTTAACAATTTTCGAGAGAGAGATATTGTATTTTTTAGAACCCTTTGGGTGAGAATTTTTAATATTAATTTCTAAATGCTCATTTTTACTTATATAAAAGAAATCCCAGTAAACATTTATATTTCCATGTGCACAACGAGCCACCGTTGAGAAATTTAAAGATTTCGTAAATAGAAGATACGATTGTCACGCAACGTGCATTCAGCATAACACGTGAGGCAACAGTTAAAGCTTTGCGCCACGTGCGCCACCCAATTACCAAAATTGTTTATTATTATAATAATAATCGATATAAAACGCTTTGAAACCTGCGAAGCCTATCGCTATGAACTTAGTAGGTAAGTCAGATGGTGCCCCGGGCCATTATGGAGAAAGATAAAATGATGGAGCGTATATTTTTTTGTTTTGGTGCCCCAAGCTAAAGCGCTATTGTTCCAAGGCGGATGCAATTCACTCGTTCCCTCGTAATTTGCGCGAGTGGAGTAATTTCGAAGCGGTTTCAATGGTTTCGCGTAATGAATGAGATAGTAATTCGTTTTATATCGCACAGAAATACAATATATCGCCAAAATACTTCTCAATACTATGTATACCTTCGATAAGGTTATGGGTCATACAGGTTTTTTATACGTTATTTTATATTATAATAATATGCAGGTTTTGAAAATATAGAAGACCAGTTGTTAAATTATTAAAAATGTATTGTGTTGTTGTTACATATTTATGCTAATCATAAAAATTCCGTATAAATCTGTTTTAGTACTTTGTGTCTGCACATTTTAGTGACTTCCTTCTGACCTAATAGAAAAATATCAAATACCAGTCAATGTCTAATAAATAAATTACGCAACTCTTCAACAAACTTGTAGAATAGAGCGTCAATAACACATTGTAAAAGGTAAGTTTGTCTCGCGGATAGTGGGGACTGAACGGCGCCCATCTACAGAATCTTGAGATACGACTCGGTATAAAGGCGAAAACCCAACACCGGTTATTGATACCTGCACCTGTCTATTTTACTTAGTATTAAATGACATCGTATCGATTATAACATATTTTGGTACTGCGAAAATTGCGACATAAGTATGCCAACACTTTAAATAATTAATCAAAGACAAAACATATAATCGGAATTACAGTGAGTCCCATTTTAAAAACTTAGAAAGTGATATAATGATGAAAATTGCTTTTATCAAGCTGTACTTCAGTTTGAATATTTTTTTCACTGATATTTATTTTGTATTTCGAACTTTTAATGCCATTCTGTTTACGTCAGTTAAGTCAACCAACGGTCACGTGACAATTGATTAATAAGACAGAAACGTCATACATTGACCAATGAGATGTACTAGTCCCTGAA
>DWQK01002473.1:0-13107 GCA_018231225.1 Noctuana stator | reverse complement strand
GCAAACTGGATAGTTCCAGTCTAAATGCAATCCCTTGAAATTGTGAAGACGCAGGAAAGCAACCAGTCTCTCTGCAAACTTAGTTCGAGCTGCACCGGAGGACACTAAGCGGGAGTACTTATCGCCTGCTGAATCGGTCCAACCTCCCAACCCTAAGAGTACTTTCACGTCTTTGAGAGATGTCACTCTTTCGTATAAATCTGTGGAAAAACGATGTACCAATATTAGAAAGCTGTCCCTTCAAAAATGGCTGAAAGTAATAAGTAAAAAACTTCACTTAAATAAGAAGTTCACTTGATAACTTAGGTTTGACTTTAGAAAATATATATTTTTATCTTACTATTAGTAATATCTGTCCACGGATCAAATTCTTTAGCGACGAGTTCATCTGGCGAAAGGGATGCATATGCGTAGACTACGTGCGTACATAGCCTCGTGTCAATCTGTTCGGGCACAAACTTGCCCTCTCCACGCCGATAGAAAGCCCAGCTCGTGATATAGCAAACCACGCGTTTGTCGCTTTCTTTTCCTATAAATACAGAAATGATAGTTTAAAGAATCGATACGAAACACTTCATTGACCAATTCTTACAAGTGCCATTTTCATACCTCTTTTAGGTTCAACCATATCGGTAACTACTAGGCGCTCAGGATCTCTGTTTACTGTAGAATCTTTTGCTGAACTGTAACTCCACTGAAAGTTGAAACATTTATTCAGCTAAATATTAAAACTTTTCTTTTGACAAAGATGGATTATTTGTAGTCGATATTAAGATAAACTATTCGAGAGATGTAAAAATATAATACCTAATCGACCTTAGATATCTTACCTCGTAATCAATTTCGTAAGCTTGTGACAGGAACCGAGTAGCATCTTCAACGCTTATTCTAAGACTTTGTCCAGGAATACATTTTTCAACATCTTGGTGCCTTGAAACAAAAAACACAGTTTCTATTTAGTTTACTAAAACCTTAAATTAGTGTAAGTAAATAAAGTATTTTTATTTTTAATAATAAAAATACTTTAGTAAAAGAAAAAGTTCGTTACTGAAAAAAAAATCATCTCTAGAATAATTTTATTATATGGTCCTAAATCGTCAGATTCAAGCAAATGAAATAGTTTCTTAACAAAATAAAGTAAAACCTTACCCGCAAAAACCAGTCGAAGGATCGTAAAGCCGTTCATCTTCACATATCATTCGATAACTGATACCGCCAGAGCAGAAATGGAAATGAGCACATGATTCCTCATCGGAAGCCAAATATGGCGTATTTCCTTCACACGAACCAATCTTAAGCGAGGATTGATCGGTTATTGTTGTCTCTCCTACAACAAAACAATGATTATTAATAAATGTATGGAAAAGTAGTGACAAAACTGTCTGCGATTCAAAGATTTCGATTTCAACAAGAAAATAAATTGAACAGAAATTATCAAAGTGTCTTTAAATGTGACCATAAGGTCTCGGGGCACGGCCTAGTAGGGACTTTCTGCAGAGTGAAAGTGGAATTTTGTGAAGTTACCATTAAGACTTGTAGATATAGCACTCAGGATCGGGAAAGGTGTACCGCAGAGACCCCTGAAGTCATCCATGTCAATAGCCCAAGCCGCAGCACCAGCTAAGCCAGTGCTGATAACAAATTTCATCTAAGAACCAAAAAAGATTACCACGTTAAGGGTTATTTTATGTCTCTAAACTGATAAAACTAAAAGATTTTAAAAATAATAAAATCATAACCGAATTAATTTCTTCTTAAAAGAATAAAGTCTCGAAAAAAGCAGCTATTATAATTAATCAGCAATATTATTTTATTTGAATTGTTAAAACGGCGTTATATTTTGTCTATACCTTTTCCACAACAGTATCTGGTGTGTCGTATGTGATCCACTGATTTTCGAAAACGGCAAACGAGTTTCCGGCCTCATCCACTCCGCTAGCACCTCTGCCTTCACGCTCCGTCATACATATCTGTAATTATTGAGTCCTTATCATAATTTTTTTTATCTTTACCTTATTTTGTTTTTTTTTAAAGGCTTAATTAGATAGAAAAAGTTAGTCTATGTACACGTTAAGTAAAATGTTAGTAAATACTTGCCTCGAAATAAGCTAAAAGCCCTCTTGTTTGCGTATATACTCCTTCTTCACCCCATCCACTAACGGAAGCTCCAGGAGAAGGCAGAGTGGAAGCCGCCAGAGTGTAACTGCGCCCGAAAAGCGGTATTCCAAGGACAAGTTTATCGGCGGCCATGCCATGTCTGATTATATACTTCACCATGAACTCCTGGAAAGAGAGAGTGAATGGTACTGTTTCATACTCTAGAAAGTTGACGCATAAAACACAAAAAAGATCAAGTCAAAATCAAGTTCAAAGGTAAATAAGCCACAGAAAAAGTATGCAACTATATCAGAGACAGGTCTGGCTTTCTTACGATGTTATCATAACGTTGGTCCCTTGACGCTGCTCCCGGATCGCGATGCAGAGCGCTGTGTTGGACCGCCCTTGAAGGAGGGTCATCTCTCTTTGTATGTGTCATGTCCCACGCTTGAAGAATAGTGTAGTCCGTTGCTCCACTTACTGCACTTAGGTCATAGCCATCTTCTATTTGATACCTGCGACAGAACATATCTAAAATGATGAACTCCATGGACTAGCCATATAAAATTAACCTATTGCTACTTTTTTACCTTGCAAAAAACCACGAATCCTTGTCATATCCTATCCACATATATTACTGTATCACAATATAGATTTATTGCAATGTTAGGTGTTAGGTTGTTATGATATCCGGATCTTAAAAATAAAACCTGCTTACCTGAATGGCGGTAGGACCGTCGATAGAAGGAGTCCATAAGACGCGAATTTTTCCCGCAGCTCGTAAAGAAGCGTCGTTAAGAGTTCTTTTTCTTTTTCGTCCTTATCTCCTGCGATAAAGTTTAAGAGTAATTTGTAAATTAAAATGTCAACAAAATTTATGAGAGGTATGTAGCTTATCGTTGTTTTTGAATTAATTTAAGACACGGACCAATCCGAAAAGGTTTAGTGCTAAGGTAGGTATATAGGTAAGTATAGTGTTTGACCGTTCATAGTATATAAAAGAAAAAATGCTAATGCGGGATTACGGGCTTAGGCTGCATTATTAAATATTACAATTATTTTATTTTAATATTGTTTTTCAAGGTATTCAAATCCAGAAATCATTTATTTTTTCTACACGACATAAATGCGACTTATCACAAACACACACAACATTTAAATAGGTATGTTCTTTATTATATTATTTATCTTCATTAAAGATAAGTAAGTATATAAAAAAGTTAGTACTTAAATGGCCAGACGTTAGAATAAAAAGTTTAGATTGAAATGCTTCTGGTCACAGACGGTCTACTGCAAATCAGGACTTCTAAATGCGAAAAGATACAAATATAATACCTACATAAATCCAGTCATACCTGCATAGACCCAATGTAGGTCGAGTCCGTCAAAATCGTGTTCCCTGAGAAAGCTAACCGCGCTGTCTATGAAAGAGTTTCTCCGGTATGGCTCTTGTACCATCTCGCTGAACAAACGGTCCGTGCCGTCGCCGCCTACGCTGATGATCACTCGGAGACCGTTCACTCGTCGCTTCAAACCTGTGGCTATACGGTATCCACCTGTTTGAAGAAAGTTCTAAATATATTATTGCAATCCATTGAGTTGGTAAGGCTATGGATGATCCATATTTCAACAGAGTCAAAACGAGTCCATTCGTTTTTATCCTTTTGCTACTTTAATACTGGATGTGATGTTGGTAATGAAGATAATTTAATTACCGAATTTAGTTAAATTACCTTTAATGATATCATAATCTTCATTAGCCGGCATCACGGCATATGTATGAGGGTGTATAGCAGCATATGCGTAGTGCAAGTGGGTACAGGAGCGTGGTACAAGGCCAGCGGTGAAGGCCAACGGAGGGGCGCGGTAGGCGGCCCATGACTCCATATAGCACACCACCAATCGTTTCGCTGTCGGACCGCCTGCCGTTTGCTGCATCTCTGCAAATACAGTTTACAATAATGATAGAAAAATAAAAAAAGAAGTTAAAGACAACACACATTAAAATTTCAAAGAGAGTAGATGAAAGACTGAAATGGTAGTTTGCAAAATAAAATTAAATTCAAATACAATAAAAAAATAAAATAACATTAAAACTAAAATATACACACAACAAACAAATTTTACAAATAAAAGCTTGTAAAAACACTTAACTTAAACGCTCAAATACGCAACTCTGAAAGTGACTCTAATAAATTATGAGAAATCTTGTCGATGCGCTTTCTAGAACAATTTAGTGACTTTATTCTTACCTTGAAGATTGGCATTTCCCAGTTGCAACCTTTCATCTGTACGCGAACCACTGCAAAAGATAAAGAGAAAATTAGAACTTGGTAAAGGACAGCAGACGGACCTTATTTAATACCTATTGCCGTGAAACTACAAATGCTTACTTGTTCAGGTAAGTCGCAGCACCGTAATAATGTTTGAGATCTTCGATATTCTCGACGTAGTCAGGATCCTTAAATAAAGATACATGAAATTTGCGTTATGACACTTCTTAACATACTTAAGTAGTATCTCAACTGACAACAGAACACATATTTAATTAATTATTCACCTTTACATATCTGTACAAAGAGTCACGATCTAACACCGGGATTGGTCGCTTTTCTACCGCATCTCTGAGTGGAAGTCGTCCTTCTGTTTCTTCCCGAAGATTCCTGATAAACACAGTATTTGATACAAAACTGATAACATTGAACAATTTTCCTGGTTTCGTTAGTTCTACAAATCATTATATAGTTTCTCTAGGACACTTCCTGTAAGCTCCCACAATACCGTCATGTGTTTAATTTTTAGCAGTGATAAGCCCATGGTAATATAATTTGGTTGAAATTGCTATAACCAAGTTACCTTAAAGGAATACTTTCAACGGAAGAACGAATTGGGGGCGCCAGAGGTGCATGGTGTGGCACCGTCTCTACAGCACTTCTAGCAAATGCACCTGAATCAGGTACGTGCGGAGATGCTACAACGCTTACAAATAGCACCGCGCCCTGAAATAAATAAATTTTTTTTCGACTTTATTGAAAGATGTTATTAAGATGACAATATCTAACTATGAGTAATGATTTGGTAAACAGACTAACAAAATCTACCGAATATGAAAAACTACGTTATTCATGTTCGGTAGATTTTGTATAGGTATTATCCTGTGTCTTCATTAAATATTTAAAATATTGTCAAGATAAATGAGACGCAAATTTAGTAGAAAAAGTGAATAATATTTTGTATCGTGTAGTTTCTTATTTGCATATTAGGCGATAAATCGTTTGTTAAGTGATCACAATATTTCGATATTGATAGGTTTAATATTGCGTTTCGGATAAACGATCAGTTGGGCAACAAAGGCTTGGCGGGCATTGATCCCACAAAAAGATTTACGTTGGACAACAATGAGAGTAGGTACCAATTACTTGGCGACATTATAATTTAAACGTTGGAATAGATCCGTTAACTTTACAAAGAGACAACGTGCAAAAAGTTTCTTAAATTAAATAACAATTCAACTTAATGTTGCGGTATGTCACGATAGTTTATATGAAAAAGTTAATTGTATCTATTGATTCTTTTAATGCTCCATGCATCACTGAAAAATATGAGGAAAGGACTTATGTATGGGCGTTACAGGTCAATGACCTATCTATCAAGTATCGCACTATATCTCTGAATAATTTACATAACTCGACAGAGTCAAGACCAAGATCAACACTTGAGATGAGTTCACGAAAGTTTATTTCTACCTATTCCAATTTCAATTATTAACATAGCTTAAGTCAATGACCACATAAAATTCCCTAGAGTTGATAAAAAGAGTGGAACAAAAAATATTTTATTGATAGTAAATTATGTAATGCCTTAACATAATCTTGTCTTAAATAATAATAATAAATTATAGACGGCCCCAATTTTGCAAGTTTGTTAAAACAGTGTTGTTATAGTACCTACTTATAGAGAAATCTGGAACTACTACCTACACCTATTTGAAAAAATCTTACACAATTTGATAGATAAGTATGTAAAAAATGTAATCCCAGGACTTCATGTAAATTTTTGGCTCAACTATACTTGCTCCACATAATATACATACAGTCCTCTGCGCACTGTGTGGCTTTCAAAATCGCGGTTTTTTTTGCTTTGAATACCGATCACAAAATATTGTTATTATTATATCTGTTGTAACATTGCATTGTAGTCAAGTTTCTTAGTAAGCGATTGTAAATCTTATGAGAAAATGCGATTCCTAAAATGCCATCTTAACTCCATCTTAACTAACGATAACAACTAACTTAGGGATACTTAATGGGACTTTTGTTCTAATGTACCTACAGTTATGAAGTCTCTCCCGTTAGTAGTATTTCTATTCATATTCATGAAATGAATATTTTGTATATAAACGTCGTAATTTGTTTCGTCTATTGCTATAAATAAAGAGGATTGATCTAATAAATTATTGCTAAATGAGCTCTTCTTTAAGGTGCGTTGACTCTGCTCGTTCGGAAAACAACACGATTTGCATATAGGCATCAGAGGCAGGTAGCCGATGCCGCTTTGAGGTCAACGTCATCACCATACGACCAGTCTTAGTTGTGTATTTTGAATGACTATTCGCCAAAAAAATTGAATTTTTATAAATCAACCCTTCCTCTGAGATAAAAGCGTTTTAAAGACAGAAATCCGAGATATTACGTTACCCACATCAGAGACACCTACTGAATGATCCAATATCGCTTTATAATGACTGCAAATAAATATTACAATATTACATTAATTTTTAAAACTAATAAAATTTTCCTTGATAAAAGTGATTAGATACATTATTTTTTTACATTCCATTTGAAGAGTCTCTTAAAGAAAAATGAGTAGGTACACTTGTGATCCATGTCTAGGGGTCTAACACATCAAAGTAAACCTAGCGAAACATGTTAACAGTCGCATATGAATCTGCGCAGTACCTACCACAAAAGTTGTCAATAGGTTTGTGTTGTTTTGGATAGAATCACCCTATTAAGGTTTTCCTGATACACTTTACACTTACTTACGTTTTCCCGGTACACTTTAATTTTATACCACTGCGCCTGATAGTTTATATAGGTAAAAATAGAAAAACATTAATTTTCAAACAATCAGGAGTTCATACATACCTTATCTATAACATTATTTATATTATTTCCTAGCTAGGTAGGTACGCAATCAGTAAATAAACAAAGTTTAAGTAGATAGATACGTGCGTAAAGTACTTATAAGGTCGTCGGAATGATGTCTGTGCTATGTCTTTTTATTGCGTGCACCGCATACGAAATTTCGTCCAGACTTTTATTTTTTAATGATTCTTAAATGTAAAGATACCTGCATTTTTAGGACCTAATGATGAACATAAAAACCTGTACACTTAAATACAAAAATCAAAAAGGAGGGCAAAAATCGGAGAGGTTAAATTAAATAAAAGATTGTAAAGGCAGGCTCTGCCGACTGAAGGCACCAATACTACAATCTTTTATACCGTGAAACCACTTGTGTTTTGGAAAGCTATAGTATCTGAAGGAACCTTACTTCAATAGCTACGAGTATATCTATTACTATTAGTCGCATTAATATTATGGGTTTTAAAATAAAATTCCTCGTACAGAAATGAAGGGTTTTTGGGGCGAATTATGACGTGTGAAGAAAAGTGTACCTACCTATATAACGATAATTTCTAGCAAAAACGCTATCTATGGCTTTATTCCAGGTCAAACGCTGCAACATAGCCCTAAAACGAAGCTTACCTAGTATGTGTTTCATATTTTTAACGTTCTCGAAATGATAGTAAAATAAAGTTGTATTATAGAGTTGTGTATTTCCCCGTATCTGAAGGGATATTATTCTATTACGGATTGCTAAAGATATGAGATACAAGAAAACCTTTCTTAAAATTTACACCAAAAAACTTATTAAATAGCTAGGTCCTTATCATTTAATTAATTTAAGTAAAGCTTAATTTTGTTAAGTTCCAAGAAAGGAGGACCCTGCCTACAATAGATGAGATAAATTAGACCATAGAAGTGGATGTTATACAACCGTTCGAAAACATAAAAAACTTAACCGTAAAAGTATAATAATAATATGATTGTATACAATAATAATATGATCTCTGTTTCCTCTAGTAAAAGTCACGTATGTTCATAAACACACTGATATTTAGGTACAACGCGTGAACTTTTAAAGAAACTGCACCAATTTATATAAAAAATAATAATAATATAGAAATGATACATTTATCAACTAAACCTCACTAGGTTAAACTTGACCTCATTAGGTTATGCCTTAAATTACGGCTTTCCTTTCAATAATATTCGACATCACGTCGGTCCTACTTTACTGCCCGATAATTGCGATTGAACTCCTTGTACTTTTTATGCGTCACATATGGTATGCATAAGTAATCAGTTCGAAAATAAGTGAGTTATAACTGTAGAAGATATAAGAACCGTGCTGCGGAACTTCTGGTTTTAAGAGATATTCTGACTGGTTTATATAAAACCCTTTTTAAAGGGTTTGAATGTATTATAGATAGAGTGCGGTAGTTATTGTTTATCTTATTGGCTGTTGGCTAGATTTTAGATGATGCTTATTTATAGGTAAATGTAATTTTCAGAGTTGCCTTCGTTTACTTAAACACAGAAGTATCGAACGGTAAAGTCTCCAACGCGATTCAAAATACACATTCAAAATGTAACCCGGATTTTAAAAAAATCTTTAAATAGCGGTACAAAGAGACGCTGTGAATTGTAATGTTTTAAATACGGGTATTTACATTTTACGTAACGTTAAAATTCATTTGAGAACATGTTACTATAATTATTTATTATTTAGATATTGGGACTTACCCATAATACTGACTTATGCCCCATAACGGGGAATTTTCTTCACTGGCAACAACCGTTCGGGATTTCCTGGAAGAGAGGAGTAAATTATATTTTTATATCTGGCAAATAAATTCGTGCAACAATATTTATTTTCTTGTCCTATTCTAGGTGAACTTACCTACTTAACTATCTTAAAATAGTTCCAGGGTCCAATAATCCTAAAATGGACAGTGTCACTGAAGTTGGCCCTGCGCTTGCGCCGCGCTTGCCGTGGACTGAGCGGAGGACGCACGAGTAGCCTAGTGTTAATACCTCGGTGTCATCGAGCTTCTCATCTCGCACCTACGCGCATGTGTATTATGTATCATCGAAATTTGGGGACAGGTCCATCCCTCACACATAGCCACAAAATTACATTTTGCCACACTTTGATAAAGGTAGCGAATACCTCTCAATAGTTCGTGTGAGCTACGAGTACCTATATTATACTTGTATTCAGAACTTAGTGCGATTTTACGACTTTTAGATAGTCCAATTTCAATAAAACGTTTTATGTTTTTGGCATATTTTGGAGTTATGATCATTCAAATATTTATAGTTATTAAAATCTTTTACTTTATATTTCTACTTTTTCGTTATTAATTACCACCTTAACTTACTTTAACATTGTTTTTGCATGTAACCTAATTTGTGTATTCGTGTTATTCCTCCTAATTAGGTACATCACATTTTTCCGGTAATTAGAATGATTGCGACCTACGGTATCAATGTGTCAGTTTCTATATCAATATCGATTCATCAATTTGAGAGTCACTATATAACATCTCTGTTTGGGTTTGGTGTTAAAAAGAAAATAAATTACATATTTGCGAAATCGGACAAAATATTGATAAATATAACTGTATATTAAAATATATAACTTTACATAGTGTAAAAACTATTAGATAAGAAGGTATTTAATAAAATAAGTACCATTAGAAAAATGTGTCGAAGATACTTAAGCTACAGGTGTGTGAGTTGTGAAGAGAGGGACTGATAAAATACAACATTAAAGGAGATAATCTTGAATGATACACAAACTCCGTGGGGCTCTTATAAAAGTGCTAAAAATAACATAATAAGTTGCCTTGTTTTTTGAAACCTAAATCTCCGCATTGGGACCGTAGGTCTAATCATAACTGGTTTGGTGATCCAGTCCTACAATCAACATTTCATACGGAAGGTAGTTTGAAGCAGATCAAATTATAAAAAATCAAATGTCTCAAGAGCCTTGTACACGCCCTCAACAACTACAAACAATAAAATACCATCATAGAACATTTGCAACGCAGTGATGTCGGGTAAAGTGATACACATTAGAAAACAAAAATAATACTTATTTAAAAGTTACAGAGATGAGGGTGTCAATTATATTATGATGCATAAACATAAATAACATGTTAATAAAATTACAAAATTTTAATTTATCCTAATTTATTGTAAAATATCTATACCTTCTTACCACGGAATAGATAGAGAAGCAGTGCTCGTACTAACTAATAAGTTCGTAAAAACTGACAAGATTTTGAGAGAACTACATACTTATGACTTAACATTATCGATCTAAAATTATTAAAAAAAAAAATGCAAATATTTGTCACGTTTTCTTTATTATTTTTAATTTATAACAATAATGTATTGAAATGTATTGTAATCGATAGGTAAACCGATATGGTTATACCTACCTATATCGCAGTTATAATAGAACGTGTCCAGTAGCAAGCATTCGATCTATTGAGTTATTATTAATGTTGTTTTCTTATTGCAAGTCTCAATAAAGTTCATTTTTATTTTTTGTTACCTGTCCCAAAATGAGACGTGCAAATTGAAGCACAATCTTATATTTGATGATTATTAGGTAGGATATTACAATAAAATAATAGTATAAAATACAAACTTACTACCTATTTAAATTAAATAAAAATATGATCAGAATAAATATGTATCAAATTTAAAAACAATAAACAAAGGTAGAGGCTTTTAGAAAAACAAACTGTATATTCAAAGTTCAAACACATTTAAAACAATTAAGTAAATACCTACTTACAGTGCTTATTGCATTTTATTAAAACTTGTTGACTGAAAATATTAGACTTAGCAAGAGACAATAAACTCTTGACTACATACCGTACTGACTGCAGGCGTGTGCCAAAAATAACAATTGTTTAACCACAAAGAATACAAGTAAAGGCGATACATAGAGATGGATAACTGTGACTGTGAAGTATTTTCTTGTGGGTTGATGAGACTCGGGCGCACGTGGTACGTGGATCCGTGGCACAAGGCGCTTCCACAATTACTATGCTGTCGGCGTTTCTTCCTTTCTTCCCGCCAATGTCACTCGCATTGTTTGCCGTCTCGGTGTCACCGTCGTCGCTGCTGCGACTAACAGTAAACTGACTAAGTGAACCCTGAAATTGGCATTGCCCTTGTTTTGCTCAAAGCTGACCTGGACATGCTGTGACCTAGCTTACTGTAGGAAGTTTGTTTTGTATAGATAAGTAAATTTAGGTAGCTTAGTTTATCAATGCCCATTTTCATTTTGTAACAGTATGTTAACGAATACTTTTAGTGTCGATAGTTTGATTTGAGTGGGAGGACACTAATTACGCCGTTATAGCGTAGAGGGCAATGAAATTACTTCATGTTGTTGAAGATGCTGGATTATCTGCCCTTTCGAAAATATTCAAGTAGGAACCGGTCTAGTATGCGTATAACTAGGTCCTTAGAGGTAAAGCGAGCATTGTGTATTTACAGTGTAGAGGGTATCGCCCAGGAGGATCCCGCGTGTTCAAAGCCAAGTTCAAGGTGAGACATTGGCATTTATTGGTCGATTCGTCAACTTTGCCACAGAGTAAAGAACAATCAGCAGATCATTATTATAAACAATATGTGATAAGTTACTTGGTTACATTAATACGCCTCTTAGCAAGCGAATATTTAACTATCAGTGGTTTGATGCAAATTATTTATTTGTATAATTTCATTTAGAATTCCTTTGTTCTTTGAATAGGTACTTAGTAATAGTCGGTATTTGAATATAATTAAATAACGTTTCATACTCTAGTGCCCCACTCTAAAAACCCGGAAAAAAAATGATACAAAAATATGTGTTGATGTAAAGTGGTATATTTAAAATCAAATCGTAGTAAGAATAGTATCACACACTAATCTATTGTCAACTAATTAGTATTATTACTAACACGTTACGTACTATCTCAAAGTACTTAAGTTATTTTAATTTATTTTTAAACTTTAATTTTGCCCTTATCTATTCCAAGTGTTTCATCACGCAGTTATCGTATCAATTTGTTTACTTAACGACTGTTTCAATTTTAAGATCAATATTTCACTGTTACGTTATCATCCGACCATGGTAGTTTTGCAGACAACGTCAACTAGTGAAGTAGTGTAGTGTGCCAGACAGTGATGGCCGTGCAATATCAATTGTTTCTAAGCCAGCGGCTTGTTACTGAAAATGAGATCATAGATGGAGCAGTATGGGTTGACGACGAAGGGCTCATCAAAGAAATTATGTCTCGCAAGCAAGCGAATGAGTTAATTGCCACAAGTAAAGGCAAAATAAACGTATGTATTTTTATAGTTATTCTTGTGTGTATGGCTCCATCGCTTTCCGTCAGAATGCGCTTGCGACCTTCAAAGG
Source organism: Noctuana stator (assembly GCA_018231225.1). Lineage (NCBI taxonomy): Eukaryota > Metazoa > Arthropoda > Insecta > Lepidoptera > Hesperiidae > Noctuana > Noctuana stator. The sequence goes on along the minus strand of DWQK01002473.1, from coordinate 456 downwards.
TCGGTTGGGGCATCTGCTCCGATTTTTTACCAACAGGTACGACTTATTGATTCGTATAATATTACTTTACCCAGAATGGCCGACTGGGATAAGCAGCTTTTTGTTTTTTAAATTAAATGATAACCAATACTATAGGTATATTCGCGTATGAATACTGTAAGAGTAGGTATTTAAATATTTAAAAGGTGCTTCAGTTCACCTGATTTATGTTTTTCGGTTTTATTAGTTGATATTAAAATGATATCAGTATTGGGACTTATGTATTGATTGATTGTATTAGCCATTTTTGTAGGTATATAATTTTTTAACTTCCCTTAAGTGTGTATGATGCATCTTATACGTATAACTTGCTTCATTATTATTATATCTTCATTATTACTAGAGATGCGCCGAATAGTGGTTTCACCGAATAACCGAATACCGAATACTATTCGGTTTAAACTTTACCGAACCGGA
>DWQK01002472.1:0-13111 GCA_018231225.1 Noctuana stator | reverse complement strand
CAGACAATCGGTCGACACATAGAATAGACATATTTCGCTGAAATCGTAAACCAAATTTATTTATTTTATTCCAGACGCTGTGGCATAATTTAGAATGTAGTTTATAGAACAAGTCTTTTCATTTTTATAGTTTAGAATTTGTTTTGTATTTTTTATATTTTGTATGTTGTTTTAATGGTTCGCCTTACCTTATTAACCTTGGTATTAAATTTATTCAGTATAACAGTTGTATTATAACAAGGGCTTATTGAAAATTATGACTCAAATGTACTGTCTTATGTTACTGTATCTACCTATTCCTGAAGAATAAGACTGTCGCCTTCTACAAATATTTCCGGCAACCACCTTGCATTCCGAAACATAAATGTAAGTATGTAAGATGCGGTCGCTTTTCACTATATCCATATAAATACAAATAACAAATAATGTCTAAAATATATTTGAAATGTAATTTAGTCATTAAATTAATTTCGTTGGAATCAATATGAAAAATCAATCAATTATGTGTCATTATATAATTTATTGTTTATATACTTATTTAATGTATGTGTGTGTGACGTTTTGACAGCAGTAAAAGTATCTAAATTGACAAAGTAGTCTCATCCCCTATTACTACACAGTGGAGATTATTTTGATCCCTATCTAATTAGATATTACACTAAATGTACTACCTACTAATAATTATTAAAAGTAATTCAATAAATTAATGGAATAAATAACTTGTATTGAACAGTATTAGGTATATCTTAGTATGTTGTAATTAATTTATGTATCTTCAACTTAATTAGATGTCAGCTTGTATTTCGGTTAGCATTCTATACTTTATTCAGCCTAAAATCAAAATAAGTGTGTATATCAAATATTTATGTGTAATTACTTATTGTTCGGATTTAAAAATATCGTCATCGTTTGCCCTCGGAACGTTCGCGGCAACGTAAACAGACCGTTTTCTATTCGGAAACCAATTATCATTAACATATCATAGACGAGGTACCGACGACGCTCCGCTCACTCGTTGGCTCGTTCCCGGGGTCAATATATTTACCGTAATACCATTATGACATGACACCTGTATTCCTCCGCGTCTCTTCTACAAATAGAATACGGAGAACTTCATGACGGACCTCTTTTGACTGGACGTGTGTTACATTAGTATAGGCGCATACGTGAACGCCGTAAGTACCAAAACAAGACGGCCAACCAAATCGCCTTTGTTAAGATTTTATCTCACCGTTAAATACTTCTAACCATTATAGAATATCGAGCATCTCTTTCGAACGTGTAGAGACCCATTTAATTTGGTTTGTTGCTCTTGGGCATATTTTGATTTGGTACATCAGTTTAAGATTGGCTTAGATAGTAGGTACTTAAATTTTTTTTGTTCTTTATAACTATTGCTTTAAATAAACTAGTAAGTAGTTTCGTATTTAGGACCAGATGTTTATGAATTAAAAACGAATCCTGCCCTGTTTTATCTTTTGCACTATTAGATATATTTTTATGAGTGCCATCTGGAGGTAACTACTTACACGTATCCATATTCCTTTCGATAACCGTCTAGTTTTCCAGTTTCAGGTCTGCATGATTAATTTTTTAAAGAAAATATACACTTTTGACGCGCCGTTTTCCTTTTGTTTTTTATATTTATTCTATATGTTATAATATTCATAAATAAATATGAAACCGTTCACGAAATTTTATTAATGTTTTATTCATACGATATTACGTAATATATTACGAAATGAAAAGTTTAACGTATCAGTGACGCACCTTGGCTTATTTGTAGATACCCGATTCGACGATCGGCGCTGTTCATACTTCATACCACACTTATTGGCTCCAGTGTATACAGACACGTAATTAAACGGCCACTCGTACCACTTGCCTTACAAAGCGCCCTATTGACCATCACACTTGTATCCGCTCAATGAATTTGTTAAATAAAGATACCTTACATATTGAGCTATTTTAATTGGGCGATTAGAATGTGTTAAAGCTGTTCACTACTTGACGTACTTTAAGGTTGAATAAATTAAATTTTGTTTTACAAATTGATTAACACTGGTCGAAATAGATGAGCGTTCATGTGCGTTTGATTTTTAATTTTTATTTAAAACTAAAAATAGTGAATTAAAATTCAAACCGGCGCTCCGGTCAATCACACAAAAGCCGATGTAGGTACCAATTAATTTCTTAGACTTTATTAATTGTATGTTAATATGTTACAATGAATAAACACAGTTTATCTTACTTACTATTTAGCTGCTAGGAGCTACTGATTTATATAGAGATAGATTTACTTATGTTATTTTGCTTTTTGGGTGAAACGGATTTAATATAAAAATAGAACAAAACCTATCTCAAGATTGTTCTTTTTTTGTATAGTTTATTTCGAAAGCGACGAAATTGTCCCAATTTGATTTGTTTGAAAAAACTATACAAGATATTTTTGTAGTAATGCTGAAAAACTTGTACAGTTCGAATGACGGATGTTACAAGTTTTTATGACGATCGCTTCACTATTGATAGCTTTTTATAAGTTACTGTCTTATTAAGATCAAGTTCGGAAAATTGGTTATCGTTGAAGAAACTTTTTTATCAGCATGGCGTGCTAACTACACTCTAAATATGTAAAAAATTGTGTGTTAAAACGGCTAAAGAAGTTGAAAAAAAGGCCTGTTATCATAATTGAAATACTATAAGTAAGAATTCGATAATCAAATTAATCTGGAGAAGGCAACTTAATTGATATGGTCGCTCGTAACAGCGTATAATTTGCGTCAAAATTGTTTCGCGTGCAATGAAGATAGTACAGTGATGATGAGTCACCGTGGAACATAATCTAGCACGTGGTACTGTTTGGTTTAGGAATCACATCATAAAATAAATTCTTAGTTAAATCGTATCTATAGGATGTTTGAACTATCACTCATAAATGTATTTTTATATGCAAACGCCAAAATGCATTTTTAAGTTTTCATTTTTTAAGGTCTTCGCTGGATACTTACTTACTAATAATTTTGTGGCATAATAATAAATAATATTATAATGAAATAGACATTATGCGTTGACTAGGTAAGTCACTGCCACCTTAAAGCAGTTGACAAACTGTGTATTGGAAAATTTAATACAGTTTTATGGATAATGGTAAGTGTTTACCGTCGCCTATGAACATTGGCTACCCCAGGACAGTCTGCCGGGAATTACTTAGCAGGAAGATGCTATAGCTTAGATATAAGTTGTAAGAATGAACGTATGAATCGTCTGAAACATATCTTACGAGTACATCTATCTCATTTATATCTTACAAGATATTGCACACGCACTGTTTTTTAATAAATATAAAAATCTGTTATAAATCCGTATTACGTAATATTATTTTTTATTTGTAACCATTCTCCAAAATCAATGGTTTTGGAATACTTAATTGCGCATCACCATTGATTTAAAGATAATCGTACACATATTCTGAAAGCGCTCGTTGAACTCTTTTATAGGGCGCGCGCCGTACACTATCATTGGCGCGTTTTTTCTTCGCCTATAATGAGATTTAAGTCCAAACATCAAGACCATTTGTGGCAGAACGTTACACGCTCTAGGATATTAAAATGAGACAAATTTATTGCCGTTCTCCGATTATACGTTCGATAAACGCGCAGACCGGTGATTATGATATCTCGAGAGTTTAATCGTACGATCGATACGAAGTTGCGTTCCGTTCTACACTAAACCAGTACTAATAAAAAAGAAACTAGTTACGGGCGGGTCGTATCCGACAGTTTACGTTGGAAAATCAACAAGGTGCCGGTGAGAGGGTTACAATTCGGAACCGCGGTGCGTTATCGGCCCCATCGGTTCGAACAATGCATCGAATGTTTCAATATAGGCCCGACAGCATTTTTAACGTTTCATCGGCGTTGTAACAATCGTAAAATAAATTCTCTACGCCTTCTCAGAGGTCTGATTAATGTTGTACACAGTACGGCGCCGGCGTCGCGTTTATTTTTTCACCTCTGTGATATTTCTCTAGCTTAATTTATGACCTTCGGCGACGGAGACCCGACGTACGTATTCGACTACTCGATACATGAATTATACCACATTGGTTCAACTGTACCAAAGTAATGATAACTAATATTCAAAAAATAATGTAATACTTATACGTATATGACTACATTTCTGAAATATTTATTTACATAAGTATTGTGTTTTACTAATTAGGTACATTTTTCTGTCATCTAATAACATAATATTTACCTACATTCTTGTTAGAAAGTTCTATCTAAATCTAATACAAATCGTATTAAAGATTCAATTACGATTTTATCAAAATAAATAATACTTCTTTTAAAAAAATGTGCTGTTTATTATAGATAGTATTCCCACTGCTACCACTAGAATTGATAATTTTCTGATCATTGACTGATCTTAAGTTTTTAGATACGCAATTTTTTCTACATACCTATGTTGCCTATTAAAACATACTAAAACATTTCCATGTACTTACTGATATAGATTAAAAAAACTCTCGTACTTTAATAAACTGCGAGAAATTTCTGTATTCTCTGAGGTAGTTCGTTTTCAACGCCAGTTAGACCCGCGGTCGTAGCGATCGTTACCCCCGACAAGATGGATGGTCGCAACAACCTAAGAAAGACCTGGGATGTGATTCTTAAACGTGTTATTGTATGTGATTGTTAGTTCAATTAATGAAAAATGACTATAAATTTCTGTTAAATAGGTTAGAAAATTTGCCTATTCTCAAGCAATTACTATGAATACTAGTTACTATGATAACTTGTATATGATTGAATAAACAAACATGCCTTTGTTTTAACGTTTTTTGTATTTTTACCCCCTAAGGAGTCAAATAAGTAAAGAAAATTTGAAAATTTGATGTCCTAAGATTGGAAGCAACTTGCCAAATAAAGTTAAAATTATATTTGTTAATAGAAAAGGCTTTCATTTTATTGTACTTAAGTAACCTTAACTAGGATTTTTCAACTAATAATATAATTAATGACATGACATTCGTATAGATGCCAATATAATCAGGCATGAAAAAGCAATATAGATTTGCTCTTATAAATTAATGCATCAATAAATCTCAATTTATTATAATGCCATTGCGTTAAAAATAAAAGGCAACAGGTATCGTGAGAGGTATTATTCGCGGCCGGCCGACTCCTTGCAAATCTTATAAAAGCAATCTCATAGAATAAACTGCGCGATCCTTTTGTTCCCGTCTCCAGTTGTTTCACACCTACTTAGGGCTGCGGGCAGAAGGCTCGTTACCTCAGATTGAAGGCTCGCGGTCGTCGGCCGGCCAGTCCTTACACAACATACATAAAAACCTGATATGCAATATGCTCGCCTATAGAAGCTGCTTGTTTGAATAACGTGCGTCGCTTTAACTGGATAGCTTTGTCCAACTATTAGTTATAAACTTACTGATATGAAATGCCGTTTTTTGTAGTTTACACAAGAACAACTTTTTAATAATAAGTACATGCCTATCCCTACCTCAATATTTAGAATCTAGTTAGTTTAAGTGTTTTTAAGTTTGGGAATGTCATGAAATTTTAAATTATAAAACAATAAACATTTAATTTACTCTATTGCAAAATATAAGTGTACTTTGGAAATACAAAGAAAACTACTTTTAAATTTCATTCATATTTTATTTATAGTTTTATCACTTTTTGACACAGTCGTTTTTGAAAAAAAAAAAACTTAAAATAAATATTATTTTGTAGACATGACTAAATTACAAAATATACATTAATTGAGTAATAAAAGTAAGCTATCTAACTACATCTAATTTTATCACAGATGGAGGCAGTGATGCCATAATAATAAGTCATTCTAATAGTATTCGGCAAGATTTGCCCAATAAGCACAGCCTTAATAGGCCTAACACTTAGAAGTGTATGTACTATACACTACTCCAGTTTTTTTTTAATCTACTGGTATAATTTTTTGTTGCATGCACAGTCATCTAAGTCATTCGCTGAAAATATCTGATAGATTATATACAGATTCCTTAAATTTAAATTATAACTATTATTTAAAGAAAATATTTACAATACATACGCTAACCGACTAGCCTTCACAATTTACAAATAACAGTCACTTTTCGTAATGTAATATCACTTCACTGTTTTTATGAACCTATTTGAGCACTTTCACACATGGACGGAGAGCGTGCGAGGCGATGCCCGAGGCGGCACTTGGTGTGGATTGTGAGAGGGATGCGGAGGAAGCACAGGGTGAGCTCCATGCACTGGTGGAGGAGGCAGTGCTCCCAAGTGATTCCTAGGGTGGTGGTGCCGGTGCATGGGCACTGCACCAGCTCCAGGACTCGGCAGCCCACGACCTCTCTGCTTGCTTGGTACATCGGGTAACGCGAACTTTAGCTTCTCCCAAAACAACTTATCGCCCCAGTTCAGATGCGTATTCATCTTTAAGTACAGTCTTATATCTGGATCGAGATCTTTCTGAGGTACCTCACCGAGTAACACTACTATTAATCTTTTTCTTCTGTCTCTTAAAACTTGATGATGTGCTGATTTGAATTCGAAATGACACCACTCAGATTTTATAAAATTTTCACTTAAAACCATTATTGTTCGCCGTGAGGATTCTACTGCTTGTATTATGTTATCAGCAACGTATCCACTGACAGGTAAATCACGGTAATGTAAACATAGCTTGTAGGGTGGGTCGCCGCGTTCTAATACATGTGCTAATTCTTCAGCGACCCACGCTTCATCTTTTGAGCTATAGCTCACAAAGGCATCGAACATTTTTTCGCTGTCATCTTTGTCTAGATCGTTAGATTGATAGAACAGTCGAACTCCAAATTTCGAATGAAACCATACTCTCATTTTTTGTCTAAATATGAACACAACCACACATATGAATATTACTAATATGACTAAACCGCCGATTGCCCACAGCAGTGGTATATAATTTGGCACTTCTTCGTTGGTTATTATAGTTTTTGTTGCAGTCAAGTTTCCATTTATACTATTGTTTATACTGGGTAATCCTGTACATATAGTTCCATTTTCTTCTACAATTTTGAAACCGGAACTGGGGTCACTGAATAAGCTTTCATTGTACACTGTCATATCTGTATTATTTCCTGTCGAATAAATACATTTTACATTTGTAAGGTCAGTGATAGAGTTCACCCCTTTAGTCCATTCTCGAAACATTTCAGTGTATTCACAATCGCAAGACCATGGATTGAACGATAGAGTAATTGATGTTATAACATGGTTTATTTGCCACACTGCTAATGTCACTAGTCTATTGTGATGCAAGTGAAGCACTTTTAAACGAGACATATGATTGAACATTTCTTTTCCTATAGTTTTGATTTTATTATTATTTATGTAGAGTTCTCTTAAATTATCTAAACCGTCAAATTCTTGACCTTCGATCACAGTCAAGCTGTTATAATCCAAATGCAATACTTCTAGTTCCTTTAATCCATTAAATGTTCTGTTATGAATAGTTTCAATATTTGAAGCATTAAGATAAAGAATTTTCAGTTTTTTTCTTCCTATAAAAGCATGACTTTGCAAAGATTTTATGTCATTTCCATCTAGATATAATTGGGATGCGTCCATTGGTATTCTTTCCGGTAACATATTGATATATCCAGCATTAGAACATTCGACCACATTTGCCGACCATGACTGGTCGTGATAACATGTGCAATTATTTGGGCATGTCATTTCACAGTCACATGCATCGAAGTCGCAACAGTGACAAAGTGCAAAGCAGTGGAAGTCGTATTTACATAAAAATTGGTGAGGTGCAGCTTCAACTAACGGTACATAAGAATTTCCACGATTATAAAGTAATTTGCAGTATATACTGTCCAAATCCATTAGTTTCGGTTGGGTTCTGGCTCTGTTTCCCGTATTTATTTTTTGTAACCACTCCATTGTGCAATCACATTCTAATGGGTTACCGCCTATGAAGAATTCTGGCACTGATTTATCTTGTGGAACTGCAGATATTCTTAATGAATTTGGGTCTAAACTTGTTATTTTATTTCCATATAAGTCGACTCTGGTAAGGTTAGGTTTTTTGAAAAATGTGTATGATTGAACTTTGGAAATCAGATTATCATTTAAGTACAACATTTCTACCGAGTTAGGTATTGCACTTCCAGTTATTTCTGTTAATCTGTTTGAACTTGCATCAAAAGTACTTAGTGATAGTTGTGATTCGATCTCAAAATAATTTCCAAGTTCTGCGATTCTGTTTGCATGTATGTCAAGCCACTGCAATCCAGTCGGTATCATGGCATAGTCGAACCATTCTAAACGATTATCTGAAATGTTCAACCACACCAAATTAGGTAACTTGGCGAAAAGTCCTCCGATGTCGGTTAAATAATTGCCATCCAGTCTTATGGCTTGCAAGTTTATGTTACCATCAAATGCTCCAGCTTCTATTTTATGTATCTTATTTCGAGACAAGTTTAATATTTTTAATGAGGTCATCTTGTCAAAAACACCTTTGCTAATGTTTCCTATATTATTTTCAGTTAGTCGTAATCCATACATTTGTTGCATAGTCATAAATGATGCATTTTCTATGCTGACAATTAAGTTTTCACCTAAATCAAGGGTCTTCAACTGTGGCACTTCTTTCAATGCTATAGGTACTTCATCTAGTCTATTTCCATTTATATGTAAATCTTGTAATGATGTACAGTTGCGGAAAGTATGTGGGTGAATTTTTGATATGCGGTTGCTATCGATTGATAACACTGATAATACTGGTAATCCCATAAATGCATAACTTTCGACGTTAGTCAGCCTGTTATTTGATAGAATTAAAGTATGTAAACTACTAAGAGAACTGAATACATTTTCAGGAATGTGTTCAATAAAGTTGTCTTGTATTTTCAAAATCTGCAAGTTGTGTAGGTCTCTGAATAAAGCTATTTCCATTTTAGAAACTCGGTTATGAGAAAAATCTAGGAATACGAGCCGCTTTAATCCAGAAAATGTGGAAGTATTTATCCAATCTGATGTAAGTTCGTTATGCGACAAGTCTAACACAAGTAGTTGAAACAAGTCACTAAAAAGTCCCGGTGCAAGTACTGTTATTGTGTTATTGTTTAAATATATTTCTTTCAATTCTTTTGTGTCACTGAACAGTTCGGGAGGTAAACTCGTAAGTTGGTTATCAGAGAATCTTACGGTTGTTAAAGACATGAGTCCCTCTAAGGCTCTGTCTGCTACAGAATTTAGTCCATTTCCTTGAACATACAACTTTTGCAATCTCTTTAGTCCAGACAATAGACCCGGTGGTAAAGTATCTATTAAATTTCGTGAAAGATCTAATACTAAAAGGTTATCTCCGCATTTTTCGTTTGGATGGCGATGTGCGGTCGAAAATTGAAAATGACTTATATCTCTCATTCTATTATTTGTCATATTTAGATGTTCTAAATTTCTTAATGCACATAATGCACCTTCAGGAAATATAAGCATATTATTTTCGCTGAGGTCTAGCCTTTCTAAGTTTGGTACATCTCTAGAAAATGCAGTTGGTGTAATTTCTAGTGACATAGTAGACCAGTCGGTATTATGCGTTCTTATTGTTAAATTTCTAAGTTCGCGAAGACCTGTTAAGGCTCCGTCGGTGAGGTTGCCGATCTTACAGTACTCAATTGTGAGCTCTCTTAATTCTACCAATTGACGAAAACTACCGGGGCCTAAAGAGCTTTGGAAAAAAAGCGCATCACTACACTCAAGACGTAATCTCACTGTGAGATGAGGTTGTATTGCACTGAAGTTAGTATTTTCCAGTTCGCTGTTTATAGTCCGTAGTCTACATTGCAATGCAACACCAGTGTCTTCATCATCCCTGGTCCATCGGCACTCATCAGGCGCTTGATAGCGCGCACCCGTGGTTGCTGATAACGAAGCACTCCAAGAAGGTAAAGCGGCGCTTAGCACTAAGACAAAACGCATAAACCACAGAGGACACATTTTGTTTTTTTCTTTCACTAAACTTCACTAGCACATATTACATAATTCTATTATCTATCCTTTTTGCACTGAAACTGCACATAAAAGTCGCATTGTTACGCGATATGGTCCATTTTATTTATCTGCCGAGCGAGTGTACTTCACTAGTTGAACCGGCCACTCAACTTGTATCCCGCGACAGCACTAATTGGACGAGATCGTGCGTCCGCAGCCACTCGGTCAGAGATACGTGACGCGCACGCCCGCGCCGAGATCTAGGGTGGAACTGACTTGAAGTCAAACCTGCGCTGCGCTCGCGCACAAGGCCGCGCCGGTTCACGCGTTCCAACAGGTAAATCGGCGCCCGGGGCCAAAACGTTCTAACAGCCTCGAATGCTGCTTTATGTTTCGCTCTACCCGTTCCAGAGTAGAGCTTGTCAGAAAAATACACTACGCACACAGTCTCAAGCAACACATAACACTACAGAGCGAAACCGCTTTTTGTGACGCTTGGACGAGCTTTTGTCGAGTATGTAAGAGAGAGATAGAGTATGGAGCGGGGTGAGGCGTACTGAATTTGGTGGGGGTTTATGCCAGCTGCCCAGGTAGTTTGCTGGCAGCCGCATAGCCGCAGTCGCTGCTTGTTAACACCGCGTTGATAGAATAGAATTGCGGACCCTGACGATTGTTGACATTCACATTATTATCCATGCTCAATGAGATGGGAGGAATGCAACTTGTGGTAGTGACCTTATTACGGGCTTCATTTTACTATAATCTTTTATTGAACTGTACGATGTTTTATTCTCTTCACCTTTTTTCATTTAATATTTTTTTAATATGATGCTAGTTATTATTTTAAAAATTAGACATTAACTTATTATATAGGTTTGTTGGAGTTTTAAACTGTTTGCGTGCAGTCGTCATCGCTGTAAATTCTTATACAAAATAATTAAACTAAGTACAAAAACATATACGAAATATTAATTATATCAGATGGATAATACAAGCACATTTCTAATAATAAAATTTACCTATATATGATATTAGTTAACGCTAACAATAGGTACAATGTTTTGTTTTTAATTACGTTTGATTTAAAAGCGATATATCCATATGGAAATAACAGACGTTCGTTTTATTTAAAAAATTAGAGCAACTAAATTACTCTTTCTTGGAATGCACATCCTAATCGACCTTCATTTAGGTTTTGCGATCTTGATATAATTTCCCACCATTCTAACAGAAACCTATCATCAAATTAAACGTCTGCACATTATGTGTTTTACGAAGGCAACAATTTGGTCGACACCGTTTGATTTAACAAATTGTAGCCAGGTTTGCCTTAAGATTGCATTTCTCTTGATTTATACCCTTGCAAAAGTCAATTAAGTTTTTCGTATTATTGTAGGTAGAGTCAAAAGCATCAGCATAATAAATTTGCTTTTGGACATTAGTAACCCTCAAGTTTGCATTGTGTGGGATGCACAATATGCACATGGCCCTATTATAAGTCTTCTTATTAATAGTTACCTATTCAAGATTTGTTTTGCAAAAAATTTTAGAACGTGTCCAAACCAGACATGCCTTGCCACTCGGTTGTTTTACCTGAATCGGATCACACATTGCATCTTGCATCTGTTACTGCATTGCATAGCTTTCGTCTAGTTACATTTATTGCGTAAAAAAAGCTTTAAACTATTTTCATATTCGATGTATATGAAATGTATATGAGTATGGAATCCAAAGCAATCAAATCTGGTTGTTTGTACTTCAGGTCCGTACCTTAACCTACTTAGCCTACCTATTATAGATAAATATAACTGGTAGAGTCGTCATAAATGTTAATATTTCCTCGGTTTAAATTTAACACACCGCTTAATGTAGTATAATAAATGTTCGTGATCGTAATTTTATTTGGTGTCGGGATGATAGGAGGACGTCTGGCGAGTCGGTCGCGGCACTATTTATGCGAGGTGTTGCGGCCGCGATCCCGAGGCGCCTTCTATATCTCAATTGCAATAAATTATCTCCTTTGACACGCGAGAAGCGGAAAATTTGCAATCGTACCACCACCGGTACGAGCCACAGTATTTGCATCCCTCCTGCTTTATGTAAACAGCGCAAATGGCTTTGTAATGGGAATCGCGTCCTTTGCGCTGTAACACCGGTTCGATATATTGCGCCGGGTCCCACGGGTCGTTTGTCCACATCGCGCCTAGAGACGCTGCACAAAAGACCAGCGGGTGATCCCTCCTTCGACTTTTTGTCGTAAGTGGAGAGGCGTACCTTGTCCTGCGTTATAAAAGAATAGATTGCCGGTAAATCGTGGGTTATTGTGGTGCTCTTTAATGTGGATTGGATGACTGTTATCCGAGGCTCGTTATAACAGAATGTCCGTATTCAATTTACGGTGTTTCATGCCGACACGCAACTGTCTGGAGTGCATCATTGCGTGGGTTCATGCGTGTTATGTGGGTCACTTGAATGATTCATTCAGCTAAATTGCGCGAAGTTATTGTTTCGCGCCATTTCATGTGCTTTTTTTTTAAACATATTCATAGTATATTATATAATCCTTACCGTTGCAAACAGTGGCGTATTTACCAGAATGCTAAATATGCTGAAGTCTAGGGCGGCAGTTCGGCGGAAATTTGGAACTATCATTTTCGTATGTCTTACCGAAACTAAAAATACTCATATTTTTAAAATTTTAAGTTTTGAAAAGCCGGTACCTATTAATAAATCTTTAAAAGATAATGTGTACTTATTAATAATCGGCATGTCGAAATTATTAATATTGCACTTAGTCATGTGAGGTCAGCAACACGACGACCGTCCAGTGGTTGATTTCCATCACATTATTAATTTTTATAATTTGGGTGCCTAATCTCTGGCGACGGGCCCGATACCGGCGCGACACTTATCTCGGTGTCGGCGAACACGTATAATCCATTAAGTCGTCATTTCCACACCGTTGATCATTCCTCAACCACGCGTCAAACCCGCCCCCGGCCCGCCTAGGTTCGGACCAGTCGCTTGTGCTGCGCTCGGCTGAACACACGTCAGAGCCACCAACCCCGAATGCCATCTCATCCGTGCAATTATCC
>DWQK01002471.1:0-13111 GCA_018231225.1 Noctuana stator | reverse complement strand
CCTAAATATATTATTGACATTTTTCATCTTAAAGATATTTCTAGACAAAATTAATTGTCCTGAACGTGTGTTAGTTCGATTACTAGATGTTACGACACAATATTTTTGTAGCTATTCAGCCTGAGAACCTCAATAGCTCTGCAGATCTTTGTAAGGTTAGCAGAGAAACAGTCTCTCAGACATTCAAATCCAAGTCATGAATAAAATTTCCATCGCTTTCTAGTGACGTCATCTCCTTGGCCCGGACCAACTCGTTCAATCGGATACAGGTGTGGTGTGAACGATATATTTTGGAAGGTGGGTAGTTCAATCACCTTTTTGCTTAGTTTGCTAATAAAACTAGATGTACTCGTAGGTTTTACTACATAGAGGAATGTTCAAGGATCTTATAGATTATAAACCTTGTAGGTACGCAATAGACCCTAAAATAATCTGGAAATAGTGACACAGAATATTATTTTTACCATTACCTTCAACACTTTTGAAATATACCTTTTTAACATAAAATAACCTTTCAAATCCCGATATGAATATTTTTCCACGATCCCCCAACAACCCTGCCGTTCCGTGATATTCAATTTATAGTAAATAGTCACGTATCACTTGTACGTGCCACTCTCATACATCATCTGGCTCATCAATCATGGTACACCGCTAGTTTACAACCCACAAACACGAATATTACCTCAAAGTCGCGATACATTGCGTTCCAGGAACGGCGACTGTATAAAATCAGCGAGCCGTAGCACGCAATGTCCCCTGTTACCGAGAAGCTGGTCGATGTTGATTGAGGTGTGAGGTGATCGTGTAAGCGGCATGCGTGGCTGACACGCTCGGAACATAACAATTTGCTCCTCCGCGCACCGCAACAATGGCGGCCACTCACGCTGTTTGCAAATGCCTATTGATTATCAGCTAGTGGCTCAAGACACAGGTAAACAGTAAACAATGTCAGATGAGACAATCCGTATTGTAGAGACTGAGTAGGGAACAAAAGCGTTACTTATTACTATACTATTACGATAAAGCTGTTCGTGAACAAAGTTTATTGAAGTTACTAACAATAATAATTATTATTATGTATTGTATAGGCGTTTCCTTCAATCAATGAATGCTTTACAAGTATGGACTTTTTAGGAGCATGTGCAACAAAAATAACAAAAAAATTTATAAGAGAGAAAATTTCCAATCACCCAAGGATTTAAAGAAAGAAGTATCTGGATACAATGTTGTATTGTAACAATTTTCAGAACTCTTAAAGACTCCCGATTCGCCTCTTTGACTGTCATAATGTTTTGAAATATACTCGTATATTTAACACAACAAGACAATTCAGATAGGATTCCCTGAATATTTTATCTATATATCCATGTAGCTAGATGGATGAAATAATACAATTTATTTTGCTTTCATAGTTGAAGAGAGAAATCCTTAAGATTCACTCGACGCCCGCCCGAGACCGCTGTCAATATCATACATTGAGGGATTCATTTTAGTCCTGTTTGAAACGAGACTTGAATATATTACCTTCAATAGCAATCTCTAGCATCTCGTTCCACTGAAATTGTTCTTATCGGAAAGCCATCGCACGTTTCATAAGCAAAACCAATAATGTATTTAACAAAATACGCAATATATAAATTTACGGGCGATAAAATTACTAATATGATTTATTATAACTGAAAATGGTAAAGCCACGGCTGATAAAATTATGTATTTTTGTAGCGTTATAAATGGAACTTACGGAGTCGATTTCCAAAATTATTTCCCTGTTTAAGCGTAACTTAACTGTTTTTTTATTCAGTTTTCTCAAATGTCTATGACAATTAAAGTTTGATTAGGTCAGTTAGGCTAGAAATCGAATCCACCAGAATGATGGGTTTAAATTTGACCACTAAATAAAAAAAGTATTAATTGGATGTTAATATTATTTTATCAGGAAGAATTTTTAATTTTTTTGGCAAAATTTTAGCAAAATGGTTTCAATCAAACGACAAAAGACAAAGCCTGCGGCTTCGTGCGGAGGGAGGCTGAGATAAATACGATCCCGAATAATCTGATTGAAGCTGATTTCACTAATGGCTTGTAATCTGTACGAGTTCAAAATGCCTTGCGTTTTCATGTCATTCAAAACATTTGTGATTGGGTAAAATAAATATATCTCATTAATCGTTGCTCCTTTTATAAGTATTTAAATGTTTAAATATTGATCTTATGTAACTAACCTTCAGATGCTGTAATGATAATAGTTTGAGACTCTTTTATAACGTTTTATTTTATTTCATAATTTTCAAACTGTATTACTAAACATTAGACGTGCTGCAATCCACACATCCATTAAAAACATACAGGACGACATTTAACTTGATAACATTTACCAAATTTATCCGCATTTCCCTTTTGTGCGCAATCGTCATTCTCTTTTACTATCTGGGAGGAGACCCGTGATAATGTAAATATACCTTAAATACATAGCTATCGTGGACAATAAAGTTCTTCTGTATTTTAAGGAAAAATAGCCCGTAAGTCATTTGTGCTGTGTTGAAACAAAGCCAATGTAAGATTTCCTGCTAAAAACAAAGTAGGTATTGGAGAAAGACTTACCATTTCCCTTAATAAAGATCCGCATTTACGTGGTTTATTTGTGGCACGAACAATTCGGCCGGATTTTCTCGAAAGCCTGGATCGACTGACAAACCGCAAATAAAATCACTGCCGAACCATTTCTCACTGTAGGCCTCCCGTACATATTAATCTGTGGCTTCATAGCTGATTCTTTGCAAAATTTCTTTCAGTTTTTTTAAAATTAATATTAAATAGTGTCAATGCGTTTATGACATGCTTCACTTTTGTAATGGCAGTGGTGAGGGAAAGTTAACTATCTCTAAGTTTCCATCAGACACGTCATAGTGCAGTAGAATTCCTCATTAACGTAACCCTGTTAGAAAAGCAAACACGGCTACTACTTTATTTCCAGTTAAAAAATGAGCACTAACGTCAGAGCCTCGTTTTCCCGCTGAACCTTGAACCACAAATGAGGAAGTATTCCATTTAAGCACTAGCACTTGCAATGATTAAATTATGTGGACTTCTTTTTGTTTCATTCGTTAGCGTTTGCTGCTTAAATATTCGAGGGAGATTAATTTTCCTTCTAAAAACATTTAACCTACTTCATTTTTAATTTCTACTAACTATAATCTGTTCTGCAGAGGCTTTAAAAATGTATTGAATAAAATTAAGTTCTTTGATTTTAATTAAACTGTTTTTTATTCTGTTATACGTATTCCTATTTTTGCATTAATACTAAATTCCCTTAAATGAATAACGATATTTTCAAAAGATTTTCGCTGCCTTCTTTTTCTACAATGTCAAAGAGATTGTCTTAAAATTGAACAAAATAGTGCTGAAATTCTGTGTACACCATTCTGACGTAAGTAAGTGGCTTGATTCGGCTCGGAAAATGGAATTACACATCGCGTAACTTTGTCAGCGCTATTTTGACGAAAATCAAGTTACATTTCTGTGAATGCGACGCCATGCGAGGCATTCGAGGTGTGAGGTAATCTTGTAAAAATGTCGAATTGTTACCAGTCGGATACAGACTTAGTATGTACTCGCATAACGTCACAGTTATAGTATGATTGACGATATCAGATCCAAATATGTGAAAATCTTATGTGGATCCTGCTATAACAGGACTTCCTAAATTTTAAAACCATGCAGGATCTACACACATGTGTAGTCACAACAAGAAACCCCTAAGAGTGTATCAAATAGCTTGAGAAATAACAACAAGATCCCAAACTAGTACTTCAGTAACAGTTCTTTGCTGACAATACAATACCGTCCGAACTTATCGAGGGTGTTTCAGCGGAGGGTGGGCAGGAGGATATAAGATTACCTGCTCCCAGACCAGAATGTTGGTGAAAAATACGACGTATTGCCACCATAAACAAGCCGTAATGACTGTGTTTCAATACTTGAGAAAGTTTTGCTTCCACTGGATAAAGTTTCTGAAATGGACATCCATTTTTGCAATATGGGATACTCTGCTGTTGTAAATATACTGCGACTGATAAGACCTATTTAACACTCATTTTATGCCCGCTTTTGTCTACCTAACACATGGCCTATCAATTTGAAAACTTTTTTATCGTTCGCTCCTAATTACCATCAACTCATCACTGCCCCACGCCTGGGCACAGGTCACCTCTCAAATAAAAAGAGGTATGCCACGAGTGACCACGCTTACCACACAGGTAGATAGACTTTAAACATAAAAAATAATACATTAAAACCTAGAAAACAGAAAAAATATAGCTAGGTACCTACGTGATTAAAATAAACACCGTTACTTTTCCAATCCAAAGCTTAGCAACACTCGGAGTGTCTGAGTTATGATGGTCACGTGGCAAACTTGCCGGCGGAGGAGCCTCGGGTCGCGGGGGAACTCGGGACTCGCGGCTCACTTCTAATTGCCTGATTCTGAATTAGTTAGGTACTTCTTCTTTCGATAAGATCTCAATTAAAGTTCAAACTTTATTAAGATTACAAGACTGTAATGCGGATCTGATAATCTAGTCGGATTAAAAAGAAGAATTTCGAAAGGAGCTTCGTTCATAACTTCTTTTACATTGACTTTTATATTACACGATGAATTTCTTCCACTCGAGCAACATTAGAATAACATTGCAATATCTGACGCAGCCCCTTCCACTCCAAATCGATCAAGTATTATCAGGATCGCGTGACTATACATACAAATATTTTACGACGTTGCAGACCACGCATAACATCTAACCTAAGCAAATCTTGTAATTCTATCACAAAAGTATTCCAATGCCTACAGACTTAAAATAGGTGATCGAAAGGCGTGATATACAATAATGTGACACATATTATTATTAAATTAACTCTATCACTAAAATATGTATTATCTTCCATTAAATAAGATTCTAATAGTACGTTATAAAAAAAAGAAGCGCCTAAGTCGAAGAACGATAACGCTTTACTTGACTGTATGTAAAATATTCATCAAATAAATCCAATAATTAATAAATGTAATTGTTCATAATAATAGCAACTGGTGCCTTATGAAGAATAAAATGATAATTTCGACTTTGACTCCCAAAAGCAACGATAAACCCATCGTATACTTTAACAAAACACCACATGGAAACTTCAGTTAAAAACAATCCATGAAAAGTGGGTAACAGCGGGCGGAATAATGAAAAACCTGGCTCATCGGTTTTCTAAGTCAACAGCCTTCACTCGGGTATTTGCTCTCCCCTCGCCATCGGTTCCTGCTTCAGCCTACTTGCCCTACCTTTGGAGGGCAACTATAACATGTTTATAACGAAGAGGGGAAAACGAGCATGCAAGTATGCATATGTTTTATTTAGTTACTACTGATACATCCAGTAATCTTTTTGATTGTGAAATATTTCTTTGTGTTCATTCAAAAAATACATTTTTAGAAGTAATAACGTTGCAAGTTTCACTTCGTTTTAGTACTTTTCAAAATATGTGTTAAAACGTGTCAGCCCGCCTTATTGATACAAACTGCGAGTGGTATCAAAGAGAAAAGACGTCAAAAGCGGGTCTTATTCTAGCTAAGATATAAAACTCAAACAATATAAAACTAAAGCTTAAGAAATGAACAACTAATTTAAAAAAATTAAATCTACATCAAAAAGGAAGTAACTCACAATAATACATTTTGGCTATAATTATGATAGTCAAAAGGTATTTTATTAGCTCGCTTTACGTGACTCGTCGCCTGTGAGCGCCGACCTCGTCCCTCGCCCACCGCCTACTTCCAGATTACTCAATCCAAACTCGCAAAGCAAACTTGGATTTCACCTCTTGCGAATAACTTAGTGGATTGCTATTGGAAGTAAAATTAACGCAATTACTTTTACTCCAATTGGACCCTTATGTTTATTTAAAAGACCGAGTTGATTTGGTAGGATTCACCCTTATTGCTTTTTATTACTTTGCGTTTCTTTTACTTTCTTTTTCAAAAAGATTGTATGCAGAGCCTCTTTCGTTCTGCGCACGCTGGTCACTTGCTCAGGGCCCCGCGATCGAGAGGCCTCACAAGCAATTTCGGCCATGTTTTATTCGATTGCCCTGTGAAATGTCATGGTTTGGTACCCCCTGTTAAGATCACCAAATGTGACAAAAAACAATGATCGCAATTCACAAACGTCAACGATTCTCTTATAGGAAATGAAACGCGCATATTTCTGTTCTAGTTATTTTATCCTTTACGTACATATTTTTCTTATGTTTGCTTTACCAAATTTCCTATCACTTCTTCGTTTCACTAGTCGATGGCGCAATATTTATCCACAATCGCTATTATAAAAAGAAACTTGCGAAAATATTTTGCCGTGTCTCGTGAAAACCGCAGTCCACGGAACGCTTAATATAAAGTGACATAAACACGTCGTAGCTCTGCCTGTGCCGTGGGTCGTCCCTCCCCCACCCCCACTTCACACTCTTAACCGCAAAGTTAAATTAAGCCACCCTAGAGCAGTTAATTGAAATTATTCGAGAGCCGCTCGCAACGCACTAGTTTGTCAAACGATCGGAATTATCTATGATTTTGTGAGAGTAACTTGACTATGGCAATGGCTAAATTAATTTTATCCGCCCAGGATTTCATAGTGAATATTAAATATTGTCGACACATGGCGACCAAATGAGACAATAAAGGAATATTAAGTATTAGGACAGCAACTGTTACATTATTAGTGGTCCGAGATTCCGCCTACGCAGGTAGGTAGGTTCTTTATTATTATTCATTGTTCAAAAGTTAATACATGCAGGACTACTTTATTACAATATATAGATACTCGTACCTATAGATCTTAATAAAATTTTAGAAATTGAACGCAACGTTAATAATGCAATGTACACTACATACTGCAATATTATAACCTAATTATTGTTACCCTTTAAAACCTTAATATTTGTATTCCAAGAAAAATACAACTTCCGTGAATTTTTATAAAATTTAAGGACATGGCGATTTAAAATATTCTCCGGTATAAATACTCAGCTATCAGTTAGACCTTTTTATTTATTCTGAGTAATAAAAATGAAATGTACGTAGCTTATCTGTCCAGCGGCTCCGCAAGCTAAACGTATTTGTATCTTGTGAGTGATCTGCGGCCACCGGCGGCTTTACCGTTGAATTATGTAGGGATTTCGTAAGTCGTACGTTTTATTCATAACATGCTTTCGCAATCAGAGACTCTGTTAAGAAGTTTTGTGCAAGCAAGTGTAGTTCAGGGGAAGAACAAAGTCTGAAGCACGAATAAAAATACGAGTACGTAGATAAGAAATGTATTTGCAGGCAAAAAAAATCTTTCTTTTATTTCACTGCGCTCTCTTGTGGTGGTCAGTACTCCCTAATAGCACAACATATATTTCCTATGTAGCATGCTTTTCAAAAAGCGTACAGTAACTGATATTCATAACAGCTTTTCAGAAACACCTTCATCATCAGAACCGCGTAGCTTAAATTGACTTGAATTTAACAATATTGTTCTTAGTAAGATGTAGGTACATATTATAAGCCACTTAGTAACTACTATTGTTTTACTCCTTCCTTCCCTGCACTATTCGCTCACAGCATTAATATAACGGGTACGACAGTACATAGTGTTGCAGATACCATAGTACATGTAAGTAATGCGCCACGTGCTTATAGAACATGGTGCCATTACGCTTGTCCATTAAACCTACACGTGTGTAAAGTATACACATTGAGCATAAAAACAAAATACTGAAGCATATTAATGCAGCAATACAGACACGTATAAAATGTGAAAGCCTCTCAAATGAAGGCATGAGCCATGCGCGAAAGTAACTCGCACTTTGCGGGTTCTGTACTATGAACCTTTTCTTTGTTGTGTTGGTAAAAAATGTGTATGGTGAAAAGTTTGTTCTGTTATATTATATTCTCTGTTCTAAAATAGTTTAATGGCGAAACAGAATCGCGCTAGAAAAGCTTTTTTGTGCCGCCGATTTCGTCTTTGCCGTAGGTGACTACTTGCCTTTTCTTGAAGAAAAAAATTTATCAATATAAGAACATAATACGATTTGTAAGATTTAAAATAAGTAAACGCAATACAATAAAAAGTAGTTGAGAATAATAAATTAAATTCAGTGATTAAAGAAAAAAAAGGAAATAAAACAACAATGAATCTTTAGGTATTAATGTTTTATTTCCACGGAACCCAGGGAATACGGCCGCCTGAAACAAGAGGGTCGGCGGTACGGTGGCGGGAACTCGTAAAAAATAAACGTGGACGATAACGAGAGATATGAAACGGTTTTAGAGTTTAGAAATTTACAGCTGCGAGTGCTCGACTCAAAATATGACAGTCCAGTCCTGCTATTACCGTTTTTTTATATATTCGTGAAAAAACAAGTGGGTATTTATGTTCTTCGGGCCACCTGATTTGTTTTGGTCACTAGCATATAAAACCCTTTTTCAATCTTAAACACTTCCTAATACATTAGTACAGGTAGATTTAAAAACATGCTAAAAACATTATAACAAACGCAATGATAGTAGAGGATTCCATGAATGTAAAAAGGCTGGCGGCAACCAGCTCTATGATTTATAAATAAAATATCATCTTTAGTTAGGTACTGCTGTCAATTTGCAGCATTATAAAAATCTATCATTTATTTGCAAGATAGAAGCATAATACTTGTATCAAAAGACAGATAAATATGGAAGGATTATTAATATACATAGTGAATTTTGCAGCCCCTTCAGTCCGCAAAATACCTAGTATACAATTAGAAGTATTCAATAAAACGGAAATTTTGTTTTCGATATAAATTTCACATACACCAGCTACTGACTGTCACTTTAATGGATGCGGACTAATGAGAATATGCAGCGATGGACATACGAACATGACTCGGATGAGGCCAGGGCTCGGCTCGGTACCCCGAACGCGGGCTCCAGCGTGTCAAAGTGCGGGGTGGCCGCCAGCGGCAGGCGTCCCGTGATGGATCGCTTGCACGCTTCGTTGCCTGCCTCCTCCTCACTGCCTTCCCGTGCTTACAACTTTGTAGATTAGTCTTGGTTCAGTTTAACACAAAAAACTGTATGGTGAATTTTTTTTATTGGTAATGAAAAACGATGTTCGTGATCCTAATTTTTATTTACGAGTATATCTGCAACCCTTTTCGGACTGCTGAGCACGGGTCTCTCCACATAACCGAGGAGCCTAGAGCTCCACCTGGCTTCTACCACGCTGCTCAAATGCGGATTGTCGGAGATACGGATTAGTTTAGTATTAGCAACCCGTGTCGATGTCAAACTGCCTCATTAAAAGGCCTACAAGCAGGCATTTAATGAGGAAGTTTACAAATGCATTATGTTTTAAATTTTTTGCATATTTTTAAACAATTCGCACTTTAATCGTTTTACTTAGTGATAGGTTAGGGTAAATGGTGTTCGAAAAACCACTTTTTGTTAATGACAGAGTTGGTCTATTGTTTGACTGTAATAGTTAGCTATATTAACGTTAATCTTCATAAAATCGAATACCCACGACGGTCGTAAATCAAAGCCCGAAGCCTTATATAATTGAGTGTAAGGAAAACCCTGGAAATTAGGTAAAGTTAGGCGTAGCGGCGAGATGGATTAGCGGCACGGTTCGTTAGGCAAGATCTGCTCGCGGGAACTTTGTACACACTACATAGGTTTCCTGAATTAAAATTATAATTAGACAACGTACCTACTCTACTTTGAAAGACTTAGGTACGACTAATACTTACTCGTAGGTACATCATGTACAATACATTGTAGTATCTAATATACGAGTATATAGGAGGCACAATTCGGTTTTTCAATATCAATATTGCATGTTAAATTCCAAATGTTACTAACAAAGTATTGGCGATGATGCCTGAAAATAAACAAATCAATTAAAAAAATATAAAAAACATATTCGGTCATATATGATTAAGAACAGCATTATTATCTGTAGGTACCAACTCTGTAAGCCTACCGTATTTGATGCAACAAATAATTGATTGATTGCTTAAAATAATTTACTCATGTCTAGGTTTGTAGTTTTCTCTTTTAAAATTAGTACGAGTGCATTGCTTCAAAGTATTGAACATAAATTGATCGTTTTCTTGTATGGGTTGATAATAAATTGAGTGTCGACAACAAGTACCTACACTAACTTATTACCACTTCGTTATAAAGTTAACACCGTAACTACCTTCAAAGTAAACGAGCAACGCCGCGCCAAGCTGTAAGCAAATAGGTTTCTAACAGCGTCGCTTTATTTTACTTGCCGAAGACAAACTTTATAATACCTGCGGGTACCTACTGAGGAGCAAGTAAATAGTGGTATCTTGCCTTCAGTTAACTTGAGCTGGAGTAAACTTATACGATGTTCAATAATGTGCAGATTCTTCTGGTTCAATATAATGAAAAGAAGAAGGAACATTTATTCACACATTGCTACTTGATTTCTCTCCTATTGGAAGTTGGATGTTAGTGTCTATGTTTTGTAGTGACTGACTAAATATCAGATGGCCTGCATGCTCATTTGCCATTCATAGATTGGAAACTGACGGTAAACTACGGTGTCCGTTGTCTGGCAACCTCGACGCGGCCAACCAAATATATAACGGTGTGTTGGACCACAGACCGTCGCGTGCACGGAGAGTGCCCTGAGTCAAGATCAAAACATCGCTCCGTAGGAATGATAAGTGAGTGAGTTTCAGTGCGGTAAAAAACCCAAATTATAATCCAGAATCGGTCCCCGAATAAGTTTTCCGCCGCGGTCTAGAATTCAATTCAACTGGGAACAATATAACAGCTCGTAGTAGGTAATTCAACAAATACCTAGAGTCGTCGTGGGTTATGGCCTGATAACTTGTGTCAAGCTAAATTAAGCGTCTATCTTGAACTTAAAGTCATTAGAGTTAACCTTAGTCACATGTCTAAGTTACATGCAATTAATCTTTAAGCGTACATAGATTAATTATTGTTCCAGGAATTACTCGGTCCTGAGGTGATTTTGTTTTCAGGAGTCATGCATGATATGAAGTAAAAATTTGCAAGAAAACTGCACCTTATCTATATACGACCTTACATGGAACTGCAGTACTTGCTAAAATGAGTCTGGAAATTGACCGCCAATAAATGTGTATCCTCTGGTCAGACCGTTCTTCCAAAACAGAATAAACAACTACATGATAGTAAATAGTCCGCGTTCTTGGTCAGTGGATTAAGCCAGCTTCCATCAAAACACTTTTCTCAAACTATCAACACAATATTATATATTAGGTACGTACAGCACGGTACAGCACAACTTCATGGTCATGAAAACTTAGTCAAGTTGTACTGTCAACAACTTAATCAAGAGCAACTGACGGATGACGCGTCCCGTAACTAATATAAACTTTGCCAATTTATGACTTTGCGTAAGGAATTATTGTCTGTGAGATTAGATCGTACGTCATAGAGGTTTGGGGCGACTTCAGACTTATCAAAGTTATTTTTGACTTCGTCCCTGCTAATATTTAGCTTATACATGTGTGCCGTCTTATTTATTTCCAACAAGCTCGATGGTCGCAACTTGGTTTTGTTATATATTTATATTTTGTTATATTGGCCTTGTAATGTGCCTTTAATCATTATAACTACCATAAAATTGCTCCAAGACATATTATATTATATCTGCAAAAAACTTCACCAATTTGCGTCCAGTAGTTCTTGATGTGCGATAGACGAGTCAATAAATTCAGAGGCAGCATCGATTGTTCGGCTTACAAGTATAATTATTATAGCAAAATATCGTACTTTGTGGAATGTTATGTACGGAACACGTTGTATACGAATCCGCCTCCCATTATCCGTTTTTTTTTTAAGAATTTTGAGAACCTTTGACTTGTCACGAATCACTTACGATCCCACTAATCTACGCTACCATTAATCATAGAATACTATGCCACCCCTACCATAAATCGGTTAAAACTTTCAAAGGTCACATACATTAACGGCTGTTAATACAACAACGCAATGTCCCTTAAGCCGTAGCAGGCAATGAACATGTAAAAGGAAAATTAAATGGTTTGAAGACAGCTTGTGGAGTTGACTCGGGAAATTGTTCCTAAGAGCGCTGTAACAAATGTGCGCATAAATAGTAGATGCCTATTTTCCAACGGATTAGAAACTCCTGGGTGACGCAAGGAGTAAGTAAATAATTTCGGAACGAGTATACCATATAAAATTAGTCTAGTTGAGAACTTTACGGCATTTTTATCCATTCTTAAGCATGACTAGAAAGAAATTCCACAAAATAGTGTGGGCCATTTCCATCAAAAACTCAAATTTGTTTTGTCTAGCACTTATCGCTGGAATTTGCACTCGGTCCTTTCAAATAAGAAGCCTTATTTGAAACCACTGGACTGCAGCATTATAAAGAATTACAATTGTTTACTAATGCAATCAGCTTTCTATTGACCAAGTTCAATCAAATACGGGGTTGTATTTTGAACAAATTTTTGGGTACGTAAGGTTATGTCTCGTGTGTCGCAATTTTGCTGGCACGAAAGTTAATGTACCCTACAATAACCGGCAAAGAAGTAAATTTGGGTGAAATTCACGAACTGTTCTGAATGGAACAGTCTTCATGATGAAATTTGGGAAACAAAATTCAAAGCAAATTACTAGGTACCTATCTCCCCGTTTGACGAAGTCTCGTACGTAGAGATCTGGAGCGTGACTAATCTCGTTGCTCCGGTTTGGATGGGCTGGCTTCACAGGCTCCCGGTGTAGCGTGAAGGCTCCTCGCGATTATTTTTCTTTATTTTTCATAAAATATTTCTATATTACTCGAACATCTATACCGTTTGATGTTAAGTTATCTTAGTCGATAAGATAACTTAACATCATCTTAGTCGATAAGGCAATGCTACCCTACCGTCTTTACGATAAGTACAATAACAAACTTAAAACCATCTACATTCGGTAAAATATTGTGTGCGTGCCCTTTGAGGGACCACATCTGAATTTCGTTTTTATGATTGCACATAGCTTTAGTAAAAGTTACCAAAC
>DWQK01002470.1:0-13112 GCA_018231225.1 Noctuana stator | reverse complement strand
ATTTTTATTGTTATATTTTTTTTTCTTTCAGGGACGACAGTCGTCTGAAGGGCTCCAAAGCACACTGGTCGGACGCGTCCCTCAATGGTCGAGCGAAATGGCACTCAGGGCCACATTCAGCTCTTCGACTCCATGACGTCATACCTACCGATCGAGCCCTTTACCGATGTCGTGTGGACTACAAAATTACCCCAACTCTCAACCAAAAGGTCTTTCTGGAAGTGATCGGTAAGTTGTTAGTCTTTTTTGATAAATAAAATTGTAGCAAATATTAGTTCATTATTTACATTCACAAGAATTGTATCTAAATTTTTTATAGTTATTCTTGTAAGATACACATAGCATGTAGCAACCGATCTTTACTATTGTTGCTCCGTTCTCGCCGAACATGGCCCCGACAAATGGTAAAAAAATTCTTTCCTAGAAGGGATACAAAATATTTTCAAACTTTTTGTTGCGTTCAGGTTCCTAGAATTTAGTAAGTACTTTGATTCAATATAAATATATATTATACCTACGACAAGAATTATATAAATCTAGTACAAAACAGTAATTTCATGCTTTGACCCCTGAATATCAAAGTACTTGCTTCGACGACGGTCGTGACGTCTAATCACTCGTAGATTTATTTGAAATCGTGTTCTAAACTTAAAATACAAGTCTACGCGGATACTAAAACTTTATTCCTTGTGTGATTGGTTAGTTCAGAGTTGCTTATTGGATCAAGTTTCCAGTTCAAGACTGCAACTACTGGCAAAAACTTGATCTTGCGAATTGTAGAGAGCGGAAACTGATTGGATGAAACGCTGTGAATGTGGTGTGTGAAATCTATCGACCCGTGTGTTGTATATTTACTTAATACGAACTTAAACCCCAAACTGTATCCCAACTTAGCATGATCACTTCAAGGCAACGACGGTTTTTTCTATATCGTTCTTATTTTCACTCATTCGAAAATATTTGGTATTGAATTAATTAACTTAATTTAAAGGATTTTAAACTATACTTCAAAGTTCTTATTTCAAAGTGAATGAATGTACACTATAGAAGGCCATCATTCATTCGCGCACTTCTTACCAATGGGTTGCATTTAAAATTTATCGCCGCTGTTACGAATTGCAAACTTGTACTGAACTTGCTCAGTGTTGCTGAACGGTTATTGATTGAAAAAGAATGGAATTCAGATGAGAATTTATTAAACTCGAGCTAAAAAATTATACGAAGTTCTATACAAACTTTTATCATCGAATTATTATAATATGTACTTTATTCTAATTCATCATCGTCGTCAACCCTAAACTGATGGACCATTCTGATAACTTACTTTGATTGTTACAATCTAATACATTTTCAATAAAATTAATTCAAAGTTAATAGTATGCTATTTTTTGTGTAGCGACCTAGCAAACATACAACGTAATTATTATATTCCAAGTAGGTATTAATTGTTAATTATAATAGTTATTAACTAGTTTCGTTTCACCAAGAAACAGCCAAATCACAAGTATGAATCAAGTTATAGGTAATATTAAGACTTGTAGGATTAAAAACTTGGAATGTACGTAAAATCTTCAAAATCTATTTACAAGAAAACAGTGTGAGTTTCTCCACAGCTCTCCACTTTACGAGAAATATTTTCATGAAGTTTGTTTTACAATACATGCGGTGTCAGGCGATAAATCATTCTATAAAGGGAATAATTACAAGAAAAGGGAGTTTTATAAACTTAAACTCAATTCCTTTTTAAGTAGACTGATGACGTACTTACTGTAGGTATCTACTAACGTTTTTGCCGTTTTACTGACTTGTTCTTGCATTTTAAAACAAGCAAGAAATTTCCAAGAAAAGAAACGCAATGAGTTAAATTCTCTGCAGAATAAGCACAGTTTCCTCTTAGTAAATTAAGCTTTTCTGCACTCGTTACAATCTGAACGTCAAGTAGGTGCAGAACTACGACCACTTATTTCTTTTGTTAAATCGTTTTAAACATTTGTTTCACGTTTTAAAGTGCCCAGAAGAATACTATTATCGAGTAAAGGTTTATTATAACTGTATATAGGTATATCGGTATAGGTATATCGTAATATTATTATGTAATATGCAAGGTATACTCAGGTTAGACTCAGCTTAATTTAGGATACTTAAGTATTGTATGTATAGGCCAGATGCTGAGATGATAACTATTTCACGATGATTTTAATGATATTAATTATACAAATTTGTTAGACTAAAGTGTGATAGGATTTAAATAAACGTCCGCTAAATTTCCAACTCGTGTTTTAATTTTTAACACATACATTTCCTACCAATACACAACATTTATAAGATTTGCTTACTGATTTAATTAAAATAAACGAAATAACGTATGTGAGTACAAATCTTTTCAAAGTGTGAAATTTACGCGTATCATAAATCTTGTATTAAACCTCCGGTAACTAATTGGCAGCCGGGCGAGTAGTAATAAATAAACAGGAACCAAACACAGCAGCTGTGTCGGAGAATCCCTTGAATTATACAAACGCGAACGTTATAATAATATATAAATATAAAAATGTAGTCGTCACGAGACGCCTGGCAGATACGAAACAACAAAACATGGATAGTAGGTATTTTGTTTGGAAAATACGCATAAAAGATGGTAATGACCTAATCAAAAAATATAATATTAGTTAATATGAAAAAAAAAAATGTTTTTTTTATATTTGGTTTAAACAATATCCGTTTTATCGCCCAATATAATTGTTTCTTTTATATTAGGTAGGTATGCTCACTTTTTGATCATTTGACACAAACAAATGATCTTGATACATAATTGCATTGCTGCTCAAGTTATTATTTCTAAGTTATACGTAACAATACCAAGTTTCTGAGCGAAAGATATCAATTATTTCTTACTCTTTCTTAATTTTCTTCTTTTAAATAATAAAAGTCCAATTTCTTAATTTTTTTGTACTTATCAATCGTCAAGTCAATCTCTCTTCCTTTTTCTTAATTTTTCCTTTTGTTGCCATACCATAGGGTAAAGAATAAGTTTACAACTCGGCCATCTATAAGTGACGACCCGAGTGGTGTAATGGCACCATGGTACCAAGGGTCCCATGGTGCCATTACACCACACGGGTTCGATCCCCGACGGGGCAAAAATTTAAATGATGAATTTGGTTCGGTCTGGATATTTTTGTATTTGTATTTGTGTGTGTCCTTGGCACCCATGACACCTGGAATCCTAGTGTGGGACTGGGAGTGTAAAGCGTTATTTATTTAATAAAGCATAATAAATTTCGCACTGCTCTGTGTACATACGCGTTTTTGTTTTTCTATCGTAAAAAGTATGTACCTATAGTAATATCATCAATCCCGATGCAAAGCTCTTAGGATACCTTTCATTACACATCAATTGTTTTGGCATGTCACCTGATTCAGCTGCCTTTGAGATTCATGTCTCTGTATCGGAGTAAAGCCAAACAGTGGCTATTGAGTGACTTGCCAATCTAGTCGATGGACTCATGTAGTTAGGGATGTTATAGAAAAAAAAATAATTTCCTATTGTGAATTGGTGACTGGTAAGAGCGGCTTTTTCCATTACTATTTTTTTATTCAGGCAGCACTACTCTGTACCTGGCGCTTAATATTTAGATACGCGCAAATAAGAATTGTTTTTATACAAAATAAGTGCGTTTTTTTATTTCAATAATGCATCCAACGGCTGACTAATGATCAAATATATTTGTCCGATTTGTAGGTATATCCGAGATCAAATATTACTGTTATAAATATTCATATTTAGTTATAATATTTATATTACATACATATCTATATTACATTTATATATTACGAGAGCTATGCATTTATTTGTTATAGAAACCGATATTTTTTATATTTTTATACAAGTATAAATTTATTAGAGCACCTATTATTATGTTATTTTATAATTTTATTAATACATGGGAATTTAAAATAGCGTCATTACCACGGTACTGGACAGCCCTAGAATGCAACTACTTTATCCAACTATCTGAGTTATCTGACATATTGGCTTGGACACCATCCAATTGGACCTTTATTACTGGTATAATAACTTTTTAGTTTTTGCCGTAGAGCCAACTTTACGTGAAACTGGTTTGTTCTATTTATTTTTCTAATTCTCTTTAGTTGGAAATACACGAGATCCGTTTCGTGTTAAATATTTTAGTTACAATCATGTTTGAGTGTAAATTCCCAGGTGGTGTCGTTTAAAACTCTTGTTAAAGCACACCTCCACCTTCATCGAATTTGTATGTATTTTTTTTATTTAACAACTAGCTGACCCGGCAAACTTTGTACCGCCTCAGAATCAATATATATAAAAAAAATTAAAATTCAAAACCAAAGAAATAAAAACATCTTCACTTTAAATTTAATTTGATTTCTGAATGACTTTACAATTTAATTGATTTCTTAACGATGGGACGGACATAAAATATTTTACAGGTAGGAATAGTTTCTAAGGGAAAACGGAACTGTTTGCAACGGAACAGCAATTGTATATTTCTATATATGCTGCAAATATATGGTATATGTATATAGAAATATGATTGCACATTACTTATGATTGCATGCTAGAGCTAAAGCATTTATTTTTACTTGAGTTTCAACTGCCAATTATGTGGTAATACAAACTTAAACAGGGCTAAGAAACTTCAGGTAAGGTCGAGAGTTCTTGTACGGAGTAATTGTGATCGCAAATACATCGACAGGTACCTACTGTGAGCTTCGAAAATTGAAAGGAAATAGTTTTAGTTATTACAAATATTATTACAAATTATAGACAGCAGTCAGTAAACGGATTTATTTTAGGAAAACTAAGATGAGTGAGTACTTCTTAAGCTTCCCCATTTGAAGTAGGTAAATGAACATAAAACGGAGACTGTACTTAGTATTTTTCAGGGGCTCAATGTTATTGGATCAAAACAGGCTAGTTGGTGAAAAGATTCATAGAAACACCGAAATAATGCAGAAAGGTGCGAGAAGGCACTTTATAAAAACATTGAAAAATTATACACAGAACTTACCAAATTAAAAACAAAGACTAAAATGAAATTAATTATTTCGCAAATTATGTTGGAGCGAAGCGGCCTATATAGCTTTGAAAAAAAAAACTTTTTGGGCCCGTTGTCCAAAAATAGTATTTTTAGACGCGGACATAAATAATATATTATATTATTGTAGTCCTCAATAAAATAAGATAAATTTTAAGTATAACAAAGTTCCAAAAGTACCTACCTACATTATGAAAATGTACAAATTGTAGATTTCGCTTTCGCTTTCATGTATATCGCTCACTCTCAAACATATTGGTTAAACTCTACCATTGGGTGAACGCAGGAAGTGGTTTTACAGTTATAACGTACAGTCAGGGGTAATTAATTGAAGGGTTGATTTATTCGCGTTTCGTGTTGAACTGATGAACTATTGGGATGTACTTTGGAACTTTGTTGCCTATACCCTGTTGTAATTAGATGACTAATTGTCTACGCTATTTATATCTGTACTCGTAGCTTGGTAGAGCTAGGTATAGTATTGATTCTAATCAATAAGGTCGCAAGCGAATACCACCATTCTGGCTCGGATAGTCCGGATTCGATCCCCGTACTTAATTCTTTTCAATGTTATCAATGACCTATATAATTAATATAAATAATTATCAGTTGCTGAACAGTGAAGGAAACCATCGTTAAAATGTAATTGCGTGCCTGGGAGATAATTCTCACATGATTCTAACAGCGACAAGACAAGTGAAGCCTACTAACCTGCACTTGGCCAGCGTGGGGCATGTTTTTTCTTCTTCTCTCAAATATGACAACAATGAAAATATATGTGACAATTATATAGTATATTATGGGTACCAGGCAGCAAGGAACAACAATAGGCTATCAAGCATTACATTATTATTCTTAAGGCGGGTGAAACCGCGTGGCACAGTTAGTCTTATATAAGTCTAGAATACGATAAACCTTGGAGATGTGCTCTTACCTTGTGTAACTATAGTTTTAAATCCTCTAAATGTAGAAAGATATTCTCAAAAATCATCATAACGATGATGAGATTGCTTCGGGCCCAAAGTAATTTGTGTCGAGGCCCATTCTAGAAACCTTTTATTTTAGGAATATACGGTCCGGGGAAAAAAGTTTAATGTAGGGTAACTCAATTATGGAGTCTCTATCTTGTATGGCCCAAATATATCACCGAGTTCGCTCCAGATAAAGATATCATGCACGGGGCCCGAAAGTGTTTCATATAAATATATTGGAATGAAAGCCAAAATTAAGACGACACGGAGCTCCATGATAATTATGTAGATGTATGGGTCTATGTACTCGTAGATACATTTTACTATCAAGGCACAAAAACTCTTCATGTAATTGTAATCACCTAATTAAATTAATTAGGGTCGCACTTCATGAGAACGCGAATAGAGAGGTAGATACTATTCTTTTCGATAAAAAAACCGGCCCTGAGCAGTAACATAGAACTCATAATTAAGGTGAGATGATAATCAGCAATAGATACAGTTTTTTTTGTAGGTTTAGGAAGAATTTTCAGTATAATTAAATTTATAAACAAGACTTAAATCGAAAATCAAAAATAAAATTTTCATATAACCTAGGATCTAAATATTTACATATACGTGAACTCTCAAATAAGTTTGATTAACTATTTAAAATACAATATAAAGATGTTCTGAGCTATTACAAGTAATATTCATCGCGTCAAATAAAAGTTCCTAAACTAATATCTATACAATATTTTCTTCTTTTCTGATATTTAAACAGAAGTATGTACGAGATTCAAACGGAAACACGAGATGTTTTAAATCAAGAGAAATTACAGCAAAATATATAAGACTGGGAGCATTGTTCGAGAAACGAGAGTCTGACCTGCAGCCGTACTGTGCTAACCCATTATTTCACCCCATTTAGTAGTGGGAGTGGATGCAATAGAAAACATTGACCAGGTTCCAACACAAGACAAAAAGTCTTGTTACTTGTAGTAAAAGGTTTTACTAAAACATTTGAAACAGATAAAAAAAGTAAAGGAAAAAAAAAACACCAAACCACATTGGAGCAGCGTGGCAGCGTATGCTCCAGGTCTTCCGTGGATCGAATCTGTCACGTAAACAAAAACATCAGTGTGACACAAATAGCTTGGTTTAATTAAATTATCCCCCCCACTCCTCTTTAAAACCACGTCTGTTTATACTTTTGTTTATGTATATAGCGCTGATTTCTCTTTGCTACAGAGCTACCAGAAAAACCGAAGATATTTGACGAAAGAGACGTAGAAGTTGTGGGCGTGGCCGGGCCTTACATCGAGGATACGAGTTTGAGACTTACCTGTGTTGTAAGTGGAGGTAAAACAAGTAGACATATTAATTTGATGCGTGTGGTTCATAATATTGTTTTACGTCTGAAATTGTTGGGCCAATTACGGAATACTGGCGTATCGTGACGGGCCAAGGAATAATTTACCACTTACTTTCAGCCGCACTTCAACAATCGACCTACAACATGTTACATACCTAATCTATAAGCGAAACCTACCGTTAGACGTTAGTTCTAGCAGACTATAAGATTCAGTCTATTTCATTTATTCAAATTCTATAATTGGGATTAACATAAAATCTTACAATTACAAATAGTATCTAGTAATAGGTTTATATAAAGCTCCGTCTATAATTATAAATTTTTGTTACCAACGTATTGTTTTGGCAACACCCGTTTTACAATTTTTATTTATGGTGACACAGCTAAGACAACATTATGTATGTTTTATTTTGGTGAAGAAACATGTCATGTCTAAACGACCTCATTTGGCCACTAACATGACATGTTTCTTCACCAAAAAACTAAATATATTAATAAGACGTATTACTTACATACGTTTATCTTTTTTTGAAGTCTACAATGATAATGTTTTTACCAGGAAACCCAATGCCAAGCCTGAAGTGGTGGCGCGGTGATGAAGTCGTCGCTAAACAGGATTCTGTGGAGGATGGTTCACGGTTATCTCTTCTGGAGCTAAGGATACCGATACTAAAGAGGGAATATTTTGAAAATGTTTTCACCTGTACAGCCAGCAACACAGTACTGGTTGCACCCCTGAGAGTCAACGTTCAAATACAGATTTATTGTAAGTACAATTTTTATTATAACGAAGTTTAGCTTCTTTAGTCTTCGTACTTTACAGGATCGCGATACAGTAGCTAGTAAACAACATAAGGCAATAGGAACATCAGAGTAAGCGTCTCAAAGAGACATTTAAATTGAAAGATGTGACTAATGAGATCCCCGTCCAATTTGCAGAACAATAATTCATGAGACAGCTCGCTTAACATTCGCATTATCTCAGGGCGTAGGTGAAAGGCCGGCTTATATAGAATATTAAAGCTTGATGTTAATATTGCTCTCATGTTATGTATATTTGTTTTTTTTTTGTGATACTAATAATAAAACACTATTTTAGTTTGTTTTGTCTTTTCGAAGCTGCCAATATTTCGGCGCATTCACATGCACCATGTTTACGGTAACAGTCGTAGAAAGAATTAGAAAGAGGGAAGATCGTATTGTCTGCCAATAACACAATTGTCATCAATCCGCTATCTTCAGTCTACTCGTATTGCAGTTACAGGATCCATATAACTGCAATACTGCAATAATCAGTTTACATTAATCATTAATTTGCAGTAAATCTGCTTATAAATATTAACTCTACCTTTAGCGATCAACCGACATCGCTCATAATTAATTTTAAAGTAACTTGTTATTTTTCATACTCTTCTAAAACTTTCTCTTGGGAATTTTAATGTGCCTCTACACTACTTGGCTCTACGCCCGCCGACTAATATTTGGACATTATTCTTACTCTAGAATTTTATGTACGGTGACAGCGTACTACGTCATTCCATACGTGCTCAGTAAGAGATAGCGACAGTGGGTAGGATACCGTAAGGTCGTCGGGACTACTAGAAAAAAACTGTAAAAGACACTTTATGTAAACATTCAATAAGGTTCATGATTTCATTGCGTATTTGTCACAAAGCTTTTGTAATGAGAGTTGACAGTTATATAAAATGACCCTTTTAAAGATTCTTACTGTATTTTGCTTGATATTTAGAATAAACTTCTTGTGAGTATTTTCTTAATGTTTCTTTTTCAAAAACCTAAAGAAATGTACTTATGTTGCTGAACACTGATCAAGAAACATTACATCGATGCCATATTTCTCTTTCTATGTACATGTATATATATTGTTCGGTGTAGGTACCTACGAGGTAGTTTACTAATACTGGAGCAGCCATGTACGCGGTAAAAGCGGACACTTACTACGATCAGATGCATACTTAAATCTTGATTTTATTGACGAACAGATCTACTCTACATAATAGATTAAATTGCCGTGTTGTGCCATTATTACTTATAGAATAATACGTAAGACAGACATCAAGAATTGATTAAGCAAACGTATTTTTGATCAGTAGGCTGTAATGACTACAAAATTAGTAAAATACACTGAGGAATAAGAAATCATACAAACGATAGGAACCAATTCTATTTTTTATGGATGTGCGATTTGTTTGTTTAAAAAATATTTGTAGAAATCGATTTTGCATCTACGGCTATTATGTTAGTTGTCAACGGGCACACTACAAATGTAAGCTATGGCCGCTGCATTGTTAAACCCCCTACGTGGGCTTACCCGAGGTATGATTCATTAATTGTGTGATCAGGGTAAAAAGACATCATAATTATCGTCATGTTCCTGTACACTGCTCTCAAAAAAGGTTGAAAACAGTAAATCATAAAGGTTGGATGAGACAATGGAACCACGCGGCAATTTCACTGTACTGCGTTCCTTCGGTAAGCGTTTACCTACTTGACTACAAATTCTCATTTCATGATATTGCAAAGCGAAACCAACTATATCCGCGCGATTAACCTAGATCAACTGGAAGGTCTGTCCGTGAGATTATCTCAGATATGACGGCGGTTCACAAAATTCTTTTGTGTCCTTTCACGGCACGGAGCGCCATTAGTTTATATTTGTGGCTCCATTGTTTTGCCGCAACACCGTTGACCTGTCGGAAAAACCGGAAATTATTTTCCATTATCATAATATAATCCGTAATGAATTTTGTGTACTACTAAATTCCTTTTCTGGACATATCTTATAGGTGTAGGCATTTGTCCTAATGGAATTCATTAGTGAAATCTTTTTAATTTATAGTTCTGTCTTATTGTGTGCGGAGTTATTTTATCTGGCTTGCATTTTGCTTTTATCTATAACTAATTGATTTGTAGGTATCACTTCATAATATTACCATTTATCATTGTTCTATAAAAGCAGGCTTTGATTTAGCATATTATTTTCATAATGTATAGGTATGTAGGTACATATTTTATAACGTATAAAACGGTGTTTCTAAGAAATATTTTGACTAGCTGATTTTCGACTAATGTTATCGTTGTGATAACTGTATATAATAAAATAAAACAATGGCGTCCATATTCTTTTAAGTAGGTACGTGTGTAATTCTTCGAATTGGAGATCTGTAATACTAATCTGATAAAATAAGATTAGTGGGTACATTAGTGGTAAATACATAAAGTAGAATTTAAAAATGTTGGTATTGAGTAAATGTTATTTTTGTTTCAGTGCGACCTCTCTTTGTCGAAATATTAGCTCGTGAACAGCCTCTGGCAGTGGGAAGCAAGGCCGAACTAGCGTGCCGTGCTGTAGGAGCCCGGCCCCCTGCGATTATAACTTGGTTCATGGATAATATTCCAATGGAAATAAGCGAACCACAGAAAGTAAGTTGTTTATTGTTTTTGCCCACAAGACGCGTTATTAGCGAATATAATAATATGATCCTCAAGGTCAGCGGGGCTAGTCGCGCTTCATAGTCTTCATACTAGATATTTATAGATTAATTTTTTAATTTTTAAATATCGTCACTTGTACTTTCGCATTCAGATCCTAAAGCCCTTGTTCAATTCAATCTGTTCAAATTAATTTTTCAAACTTTGCGAGTTGTTTGAATGAATTAATCCAATCAAACACAACAAATACAGAATTCAGGTATGATTAGATTTTTATCGTGAACCGACTGATTCCCGTCGGTGACTAATATGTCTAAAAGTTTCAAACAAATTTGATAAACTGGTCGTCAATCAAAAATTCAATCTAACACATCAAGCACAATTCGTTAAAATGGTTTGAACGTTTACTGACTGAGTTTATCTGACTCTTATTATGTATACCTACTCGTAGTTAGTTCGTGTCATATTCCCTCTAACTCGTTTTTTTTATACATCTCTTAAAAGCCGTTCCTACTTATAATAGGTACCTGTTTAACTTTCTGCACACAAGCTTAAACGTGATTATTAAGCTTTATTATTTTTATTATAAACGTAACAGTGTTATGAATCATACGTCAGATATCGAACAGCCAATCCCACTCAGAGAACTTATCTCAACTTGTCTCAATATGTCATGTTTCTATCACATAGGTCAATTTAGGTGACGTATAATACACCTCGTATTGATGAAATCGCGTATAGGCGTATCACTAAAATAATGTTAAGGTTTTTAAATAAATAAATAGTCATCTTATTACATTATTATACATACTTGTTTGCCTTCAACCCTTTTTATGTTCCACTGCTGGTCTGTCTCGTCGTGTCCGCCGTCTCTCCTCACAACTAGGAAAGTCCTGGAGCATATTCCATCACGCTGCTACAATGCAAATTGATGGAGACATACTTATTTATATATTTTTAGAAAACAGTATAGATAGGTAATTACAGAATAATTGACACAGGGATCCGTACAAGTCGAAAAGCAAATCACGATATTTCTGAGCCCGAGGCAAAAATGTTTGGTAATAGTATACTCGTAGTTAGCAAAAAAACGGTATGCTTAAACCACTTAATTGTTGAACTTGATACGTTAAATATCGATATCCAAATATACGTTGAGTACATATAACATTAATGTTCTTATAATGTAGAAAGACCCAAAAATACTTGTTAATATCTAAAACATAACTACGATAATTTATACATTTGATTTTAAAGGAGTGCCGAGAGTTTTTTCCGCCGGCTTTTTTCTCCCGGCCTACCGCAGCCAAAAGGGCGCCTAAAGCCGATGTATCGTATTATCATATTATTTGACATTCATCCAGTGCATACGTGTACCTATCTTATGATGAATAAAAATTTTTGAATTTGAATTTGAATTGATTACTTCAGGCTTTCTCCTCGGTTTTGTGGAATCTCGTGAAAAAATGTTGGAGTTACAGATTTGAATGATTAAATTTTATTACAGGTTTCCGAAGATCGCAATGAGACAATATCTTTTCTGCGATGGACACCGCGAATGGAACACAATGGAAGAGAAATAACATGCCGAGCGACTCACTCCAAACTCGATCATTCGACTTTAGAGTCAACGTTGACACTCAATTTGCACTGTAAGAAACAATGTTGTTTAAACTTTTTTTAATTTAGGTATAGTATATACAGTCGCAGTGACATTCTAATTACAGAACCTAATAATCTATACATATAAATAAAATTGGAGTGTTTGTAAGTGTTTGTAATATTGAAATAACCGCTTTTTACTACATGCATATGAATATAGATACGATCCATACAATAAAATAACGTTTTTTACAATTTTTGTCTGTCTGTCTGTTTGTTCTGGCTAATCTCTAAAATGGCTGGACCGATTTTGACGGGATTTAATTGGCAGGTAGCTGATGTAATTATGAGTAACTTAGGCTACTTTTATTATGAGAAAAATTATCTATATTAATATAATTAAACACGAGTGAAACCGCGGGGCACAGGTAGTATTTAATATAACTTATCCGCTGATTCTACAAAACGTGCATTTTACATATCTTCGATATTTTTAAATTAGACGAATCAATTTTGATTGATTTGCAATAATTTGGCTATTGGATAAAAGCCGCAGTTTCCCGGTTGGCAATTTGATATTACACCTAATTTTTTACAAATTATATACAAATAACATTAATTGACAGTTTCCCCGATCGTGGCTTTGCAACTTGG
>DWQK01002469.1:0-13112 GCA_018231225.1 Noctuana stator | reverse complement strand
GCCACTAGCGGTCACCCATCCGAGTACCGGCCGCGCCCGACGTTGCTTAACAATGTGATCGCTTGCGATTCACACTATCAGCGGGGCTATGCGCGCGAATGAAAATAATATTTTTTATTAACGATTGTTACCTATTACGTCAATTAATAAAATAAATATAGATACCTCCTCAACTATATTTGTTAAATTATATTTGCTTCATCCGCGTCCGACATAATATACTTCCAATCGTTCGTTACAGTTTAGATTTATAACCTTGAATTAGTCAATTTACTCAAGTAGTGACGTTATAACAAAAAGTAGATTAGTCGAGCAAGGCCTTGATAGACTAACATTGGCATCTGTTTAGTATTGAAGGCTAATATAATTACATTAATTACGCTAAATACTCATTGACGAAAACATCGTCAATTGAAACGCAAATTGGTTTGTGATACCCAAATGAAACTTTATTTAATTTAATTATAGATTATAATGTAACTCAGTGTAATAGATTGCCGAATAAAATTTTACCGCAATCATCTTTAATTTATAAAATTGTAATGATTTAATTCATAAATAGGTTCCAGCAATGTGATTACGTAACAAACAAAGAACATGAATTACACTTGGGTATTTGCGGGGTTTTCTTTTATAAATAGTTTATGTACCTAGATAATTTTATTGTGCAAATTGGATTTATTATGTTGCTCTTTTAAGAGGATTAGGAAGTTAAATACATATATTAAGACTAAAGTGAGGCTTCTCTAAACGTATGGAAGTGAAGCGGTCTCCGGTACTAGCACGTGCCTTCATTAGACTAGAACTGAAGAACACTTACAGGTCTTCTATGATGTAATGTAATCCTATGATGAACTAAATTACATCAGCTAGGTACTAATATTTATATGATGATAACATGATGGTCGATTGTTTAAACCCTATTTATATTTGAGAGAAAACTTTTGGTCAGTTGATTATGATGATAATAAAGATACGTAGCTGCAAGTAAATCCTAATCTCAAATAAAGCAAGCGTGGCAGGCGGGGGCTAAGAGAGACCTAGTCCTCGTAAGTCGACCGGTAAAATATTTATTTTTGTTAGTCACCCATTATTGATTTATCTGTAGACCCGATTCTGAAGTCCATTCGAACTTCAGAAAGACGCGAGCGTAGGCTAGTAATAAATAAAAAGAAAACTCATGTATGTATAGTAGCGTAGAACTGTTACGTAACAAAGCAACAAAGGCTTCGAAGAAGTTTCGTTTTGCGTCGTAGACACTCGTAGCATCGTAGAACGTCTACAGATCTCTCACTCGACGCGTTGTTTACTCTACCAACTTTCACCAACCTCATACCAGCGTACTTATAATTATGTATTTGTTTAATGCAGACATTTGAGTTATAGAAATTTTAAAAATTGAATTATAAATTAAGTACTCTGTTCTTTATATTTTAAAATAATGAAAACAAAGATTTGATTTTTTAATTGTGAATATTTTATATAGTAGCCAACGCCAACTCATTGTTAATCATATTACTCCTTTATTTATGCATGGATGGATG
This sequence comes from Noctuana stator, assembly GCA_018231225.1. Classification (NCBI taxonomy): domain Eukaryota; kingdom Metazoa; phylum Arthropoda; class Insecta; order Lepidoptera; family Hesperiidae; genus Noctuana; species Noctuana stator. The sequence continues at coordinate 11,568 of DWQK01002469.1, read as the reverse complement.
GATGTTTTTTAATAATAACAAGTTTATTTTTGGTCTATTAAAACTACCATATACCATAACAGAGACAAAGCGTTTTCGTATGACATCCATAGGATTACTATATTATTTGGGGTTCGACATGGCTGTATATGTTGCCTGAAAGCTCGTTTGCGATAGAAATAACCTTTATATTGTTTATTGAAAGGACACTAAACTAACCTGTGATAAATTATATACGGAGTGTAAGATAAACAGAATTTACATAATTAGCATTATAAGTGTTTAACCTAATTAGTACCGCATTCGTTAGCTGACAAATAAGAGGTGTTAAAACCAGATTAGTATTATTTCTTTTCCCCTAAATGTTTTTTCATATAGACGGAAATACTAATTCGAAAAGAAATCACTAAGTTACTAAAAATATTAAGATTATGCAAGATTCAAGATACTAAGCTACAAAACGTAATCTTGTGACATGTTTCAGTGAAATAAAAAAGCGTAGGTGCGTACGTTTGATAAGCAAGTCTATAAATACATGTATTGTATATTTACATAATTCTTACGTTTCAGAAACTGCTTTGGAATAAACTTGGTGAAAACAACTCTTTACTTAGGTTGTTTTATTTTTGTGAAAGATAAACGAGGAAAATCATGACCGATGCCATGTTTTGGAGCGCATAATGTTAAACAATCGGTCCGTTATGCTATTTCTAGATTAGTACAACGTAAATGTTATTTCAGTCTAGAAGGGATTTATCTTCCAACATAAAGTAAAATAGACATTTATGTCTGCAAGCCGAATATAAGCAGTGATAAAAATTAATTGTATCTATATTTAATACGAATTTTACATTTTGCTGACATAAGGTCTCGTAAGTCGATGACGCTACAAGTAGTGAAACAGAAAAAAAAATAGAGGCCTACTAAAAGAATACTTTCAATGTGAACGAAATGAAAATGGCTGTTATGTATTCACGATATTACATAATTTACGAGTAAGAAATTTATAAGATACTTATGTATTCGTTGGTGAAATAGTTACCATGTTGTTCCACCACTCAAAGGGTCCTGGGTTCGATTCACAGCGAGGCAGAAGACTAAAGAATTAATTTATACTTGTGTTCTCGGTCTGGGAGTCGGTGTTCCCTTTGTATGTGTCCACGGTACCCATGACACAAGGAATCTTATTGTGGGGCTATGAGTGTGTAGCGTTATAGACAATATTATGTGTTATATGCTATCTTGATGTTCATAGTGGGAACATGTTTAGTGACATTAGAATAAGCATTTGACCCGGTTTCAGGCGAGTTCGTCGCACCCGGGAAGCCGGTAACCGGTGGGTGTGTCGCGTGATGGAAGGGCTGAGATCAATGTATTACCTCTTGCCGTAATCAGCAGGTTATCAGTGCTCTCTTTAAAATTTATGGTTTAATGTAGTATTAGGAATCCGGAAGAGTTAAGTGAGCGAAAAAATGTACGTTGACATGTTTTGTGGGTACTTTATTTATCATAAATCTATTACTGTCCCACTGCTGGGCACGGGTCTCCTCTCAAATATAAAAAAAGTTTTAGGCCATAGTTCACCATGCTGGCCACGTACGGTTTTGTGTACTTTGTACATAAAATATAAAAGTTTAATAAATGTAGAGTCATAGTAAGGATTATTCAGATATTGTTACCGTTATTTTAGTATACTTACAATAAAAGGCGTTTTCGATTAACAATTTGAAAGTGATGTAGTAAAAAAATATTTCTAACCAATCAACCGCATACTTTACTGTCGTTGCTTATTTTCAATTAACAACGTTTTAAATCTTAACAATAAAGAAGAAGGAAATTTATTACATCCCTATTTACGCTACGTAATAACACAAGAAACGTCCTTGGGACGGGAGGCTTTCATCTCGACAAAGCATCCCCGTTTGTAGGTAGGTACTTATGTACTACTATAAAAAATTTACAACTGGTCAGAATAATCTGTGGAAAACGTTGAAACTCACCAGTACTTTTGAGGAATAGTAATTTTCAAAATGCCGTTTACACGTAAACAAGGAAGTGGTAAAATATATTATGAAATGGCGTCACAGAACAAGATGGCGCGCAACGTCCGATTGCGAACGCCTAGCGAGAATCACTGAGGGAGGTTGGGCGTTGTTGGCACAATAGGGAAGCGAGCGCTAGTTATCGATAAACTGTAATAAGACTAATAAGTAGGATTGTCATTAAAAATGTTTCCTTTTTATATCGTGCAAGTAACCACTTAGTATGGATTTCATTTTTATAAAAATTGTTTTCTTGAGTTCTTTCTTGTATTGTGTATTGATTGTAGTTTAGGATTGAATCATAACACACAAGTTCCATCAAAATCAAAAAATGAAAAGAAATGATTTAAGTAGGTATTTCAATTTATAAGTAACTTACATACTTTATAAGTACCTAAAAAATAAATAAATACCTACTTTCATGATTTAAATGTATACATTTATACAATGCTTAAGTACAGCATTTGTTTATATCGATATTGGTACGACGCAGTACTATACATCACTATCGATGTAAACATGTAGTTTAGTACTGAAGGTGAACCTAGAGCTTTTCCGATACACAGACGTTACAGATCGAACGCCGCTGCATTTAGGTATATCACTCCACAAAATTGAACCTTTCAAACGGACAGCTGCGGTTTGAATTAATAATGTCAGAAGCCTTCAGGCTTCATCTTTATCGATCGGTTAATAACTATCTATAACTTTACTGTCGATCGGGAATATGTATGCGAGAATTTTGTTTCTATTAGGTAATAGGTACATGTCGTTATAATAATTATTAATTTTATGAACACCTATATTCCCTATTGTTGAAGAATAATAGAAATGGTTTTCTTTGAAGTACCTATAGATTAAAGAAGGACATAATTATTTAAAGCATAATAATATAATGTAGCTATCATTAAATGTTAAATCGTCATATCAACCTATCATTAAATGTGTTTGTACTTTGTAGGATGACCTATACCCCAAAGGTTAATGAATAACAAAGTTCTATTAGTTTAGGTTTTAGTGCTTGTGTGTCGATTTCATAGTATTTATCGGTGATAATTACGTATTTAGTATGCTGCGTCACCTTGTTTCATAGTTAAAATTACATTTAGTTATGTACATAAAGTTCTTTAATGTTTGTTCCTGTTTGTTTAATAGACGCCTTAATTGTATTATTAACCGACTTCAAAGAAAGGAGGAGGAACTTTCGACTGAGTGAACGGATTTGGATGATTCTTTTTTTATTTGAAAGCTAATACTTCCCGGGCCCTGTTATTTGATTCCAGTTCTAACAACAGCATCCATGTCAAAATCATATAAGTCTTATATTTAGGTATGTTCGAGACAACTTTTAAGTCGGTTTTTTTCGTAACCCGAGTTATAACAAAATTATAATTATTACTATAGTTATTTATCAGGTGATACAACATGACATGTATTAATTGTTCAGGTCGCCGGGAGGTACCACCGCCCACGCCACCCTTATAACCCAGTCTCACAGTGGTATCAGCCTACCTACATAATATCAGTGTTTTGTGTTTCGGTTGGGGAAATTATTTATTATTTCCATAAAAACTTCAAATTTTAGTAGGTCGTTTTCAAACCAAAACTGTAAATAGGTTTTAAAGTATTTCTAAGTTCTTGACAGAATCAACCCCAAATGGGACAAATAAGGGGTCAACTATTTTGAACTTTGATATCTTTTTTACGCTAATGAATTCGCAGGTATCTGTTAGTTTACTATAATGCTCATTAAATGTTAAAAATTCAAGAGAAATCTGTATTCAACTAACCCTTGAAAATTGAGAATTATAGGTGCTCGTAGATACTCGTAGCGCTGAAGTAAATAAACACGCGGAATCGAACAAAAACAAAACTGAATTGCAATATTATGAACAGTTTTATTCTGGCATTATTTTGACATCGACCTACTTAAAAGAGTAATTACTCAGAATTTACGCTATGCTTTATATATGGGTCACCTTATGTAAATGCAATGGGCTTGCTAGAAGAGGTTATTAATTTAGTTTAGGCTCTTTCTTAATAAAAAATATTATTAAGCCTACTCGTAATATTAAAATAGGTCTCGTTACGTTACGTTACGTAAGTCACTAAAACTAATCTTCTTAGTAGACTCTCCCACGACTAATAAAAAAATTGCTATGTCTTTCTTAATTTAAACTAAGAGTGAACAGTACCTATGTCATCGTCAGTTTATCAATTTAAAAGTACAATCTGGGACTTTTCTAATCAAGAGTGAATCTTCTAGAAATCTATTCAAGTGTGCTAAATCGAATCGGCCAATCGCGGCCAAACGCGTGCTTGTAAAAAAAACTCTACAGTAAAGTTGTACGAGTAAGTACGCTCAGATGTAAAGAATAGAAGGCAACAAGGATCAACCAGTAACTCTACCACGATCTCTTTCCCACCCTCGGATCGATACGACCTTGACAATGCGTCAGGGACACTAAGCTTTATGAAGATAATGTAGGGTAGGGACATCGCAGGCAGTTAGGGGTTTCGAAGAAATGGCTACCACTTAGCTTACTTTGAGGTGTAATAGCAGATGCAAATGGATTGGGTGGACGCGGCTACCTAATGATGATTACTCCGGTAAAGATAGGTCGTTAAATATGTATTAACAGGGTATCATAAAGCTGTGAAAAGTTACGAGCGGTAGAAAATGGAAATTACAATTATATTAAAATATTACTTTGTCTGACCCAATACATTTATGGTTTATTTTGTTAGTTAATCTTATAATTCCCCGATGGATGGTTAAATAAATTTAAAACTCGGGATATGATATCGGGTCTTATTTATGTAAAACATGATATTCATTTATATTTAATTTCAAAGAATTTGTCTAACATTTAACATATCGATTAAGCTACCTACCTATATACATAATTTTTTTAATATGTATGAGTAGGAGTATCGATACTTATAGCAACATCTATCAGATAGGTCAATAAGAAAATATCTATTATCATCTCCAATAATGACATACATAACCCGCATACCATAGCTAATGTAATCAGATGCAGTTATGAGACGGAACACACACAAATAATGCTAGCGGAACCGATGCAGCGACTAAAATAGATTTGCTCGGTTTTCAGTCTTGCCGGCTGTCTAATAAAATTAGTCATGGCTATAAAGACTTGACTCGAGATACGAATATGATAAAACGCTCGCTAAAGGAAAATAAACGAGTATAGGTAATAGACGACTTAAGGAGGAATTCTCAATTAATGTGTTCCTATTATTGCTTTTTTTCTTTTTCTTTTGCATGTTTGAAGCTTCATAAGTCCCCGTTCTTAAAATATCTGTTTTCTTTTTAGATTCCAGCTTCTAGTTTGATCTCATTGCCTGGCATACGTTCGAATATACAGATTGAATTGATCAAACGAAATACAACAAACCAAGTGCGATCTGAGAATATTGTTTCTAATAGTTGTTCCTCTGCGGAGTATCGATCATATCAGGTTAATGATTAGTATAGGTGATGAAAAGACTATTCGGCCACCTGATGTTACATGTGGTCCATGGGTATAAGTGGTCACTTACACCCAAATAGGAGAAAAGTCTTTTTAGAAGTCGCAAGCTTCGCCTTCGATGGTGGTCTCAAGTATAGTACAAGGCTGCAACCCTTTCCAATCAAAACAAAGATACCTACCTACATTGCCACCGGCGGGTTATGAGAGCAGCGCCAGCGGTCTATTAACCTTTTTATAAAAACCTTATACGAACAGTAGAAATGTTTCTTTTACTTCAAGACGCCACTCGCTGCCAGACTATCTGTAATGAATTTTTTATTAGTTATTTGAAGTCGGTTTTCAAATTAGGTCCATACTTACGTTGTTTTTACTTTCATATTATTTATTACACACCTGTTACCTAGGTATTAGGTACCTATTACTTATTTACCTAGTTATATATTTTCTAAGGAGCAAGCCCATACAGTAGAAAAGCTACCGGCAAATTGGTATAATGAAGTCATGTATTAATTTAATTACTACAATTCTATTATTCTTCATATCATTAGGATCTAATCTATAGGATTTCCGTTGTCTATCTATGTTATAAAATATAAAAAACGTAACAACCTCGGTATTAAGTAAATAACTAATTAGTGGAACATTCTTAACTAGGTATGTAGGTAAAATGAAGTTAGATAGGTACAATTTTTTATAACGGAACATGGACATCATGGAGTGACACCAATGTGGGTACCCACATTGGTGTCACTCCGCAGCATGCAACTACAGCATGCAAGTGCTTACTTAGGAGTATCAAAATTTAAATTAAGAAACATGATATAATTGAATTTTAGAAATAAGCTTTGGGTGCCTATAAAATTATTATGAAGCAAAATCTAATAGCCAAAGATTGCAAGGAAAGTTATAATATCGCTTGTCATAGAATAATAACGCTCTCGCTCGTAATCTTACGCAACGAATATCGACAGAGGCTTTCGTAGTTGTAGTAGGTAAGTAGATACATGCCCAGTATGCCCAGCCTTTATTGGATTCCTGTGAGCACTAGGTACATTCAGGTTCAAGAAGGGGGAGATCGATAGGACGGCGCATGCGCACAACTCTTTCTTTACTAGCAATTTCATCGAGACCAAAGAGATAACGAATTTGAAGAATCACTATTCCAATTTACATTCTGTTAAGTTTACACATAAGGTTCAAATTTAATTGCATGTAGCTAGATTAAAATAGTTTATACAAAGGAATTTCAGAAGGAAAGTCGGTATTAGGTATATGTATATTTTATGTGGTTCTGGATTTTTCATTTGACTCCTAGAGAAAACTTTATGCTTTTTATAAGTAAATCATGTTTTACAATTTGAAGGTCTCTTTAATTCCATTCTTTATATCGAAGACCTAAGTACTTTATGGAGGTTTATTAAATAGAATATTGGTTTAGTAAATTAGAATATTGGGAATGGCCGATAATATGTGACTCAGACCCATATTATTAAACTTAACTCAAGTTTGAGATCAATCAAAAAACATATCCCAGGTAGGTAACGTAGATGTTATGTAGGTTTCCACGATTTTCCAAAACTTTGACAGACTAGCTATTAATAGACAGATACGAATTTATTTTTATCTCAATAATATTTCAGTAGCAAAAGGTACCTATTTTATTCATATAACAACAGAACGAGTTTTACGAAAATATATAGGTATTTATTTTTTATACATACTACTTGTTATATTTTTTCTTGTAATTCAAGCATACTTAACCACTCGTAAATATTTTTGGCTTTTCTCCAGCCCTCCTTAACGTTGCTGTAAGGGAAATTGTTCTGGAAACTCTGGAAGCACGGTTCGTTGCCTAAGCTCTAGAAATGTTGTCTATGGGTTTGTTGGAACAACTTTCTTTTTATCTGCTTTTCACTAATTTTGCATTCTGATCTTACATGCCACGAATTCAAGAAATTATAAAAGGAAATAGGTAGGTATTAAAATCACAATATTTAATAGACGGATTTTCCTTTTAAGTCAAAATCTATGACGGTTTTCCTTATAAGAGTCTGCTAGTTACAGATGGATTCCTCTTAATTCCTCTTGTTCTATCTCAAAATTATAGGTATACATACTTATAAAAAATACAGTTTTTTAAAATTTCCAACCATTTCCCTCAATTTATATACAATCTTGTAGTGTCAAAACTTCTACCTGAATCTGTATAGATACAATTATGACACTTTAAGTACATACACACAATATTAAGTACAATTATGACATGCTCAATGTTATTGTATGGGAATAAATTAAATGAGTGCCCTCGATTTACATATCATAATGTAAGTAACCTAAATCATTACATCACAAACGGTCAAATCAAAGCTCGATGAGTAAGATGCAGAGATGCATCGATCGTTCACGACCTACTTGCAGGTCACGCCGCTCCGTCCTTTACCCCTCGCCACCCCACTGCCTCATTTCATTCAGCTTTCGCTACTAGCTATTGCAAGGTTTACCAAACTTCGCCGCGTCAAATTATAAATTACTACGCTGCGCTACTTAATAGATTTTCGTAGTTTTCACCAATACACGGAGGTTTTGTATACATTGCTAAATATGATGAATGTATGAAACAGAATTCTGAAACAAAATTTGGGAAAACATGCTGACTCGATTTGGAGAAATAAAACAAAAAAAATACAGCTTCATAAAATTTTTATTTGTTTTTACCATCACAATTCTAAAAATAAGGATACATATACAATTTTTTTTCTGCTATACCTAAGTACATTTATATTAAACCAGTCTATGAGATTAGCTTGGCATGCCTTGTGGAGACCGGAGCGGATGGCGGGAAATCAATCTCAAACAACAAAATTATCTATTGGAAAGTTATATTGCAATTAGAAAAATGCAAAATCTCACGCAATCCGCCCTCGCTTCTACAGTCAGCAATGAAGATAATGAGTGCTTATGATTTTAAAACGTACATATTATATGCTTTTACTACCAATGAATTGATCAAAGATTATTCAGTCTTTAGATTTTGATGACAATTTCATGTTATTCAGTAAAGCAGTTACAGACTGATTGCAAAATACGATTTGAACTTATTTCTAGTATAGTAATCATTTTCAGTTACACTTATGTACAGTTATTTATTTATAGTTATCGATGAACAAGATTTTTTATTTCATAAATATTTCATACATTCTTTATATATATTACATTTTAAATTATTGATTTTTACATGCTTTACATAAATGGTTACTTCAGCTTACTTTATTAATGAAAATTTTTGTATATTATGTTATATATAAATCGCTTATAACATATAAATACCATAGAGAAAGAACTTTTTAAATTGATACATTATTTTGTGTGGTTATAAAAACACTACTAACGACATTTCAGAAGAATTTTTTTCTTATATCTTATTTTTAGGTTAAAAATATAAACCTGGGTAAGCAATAAAAATTTAAATTAGTTCAGCTGACTAATAATAATTCTGACGTATTCTTCTCGACTTAAAAGTTTCACTAGGAAACTGAATATCTAGCGTGATTACTTGCGCGTGCCACAGGGCAGTGCCGAGTGACCACAACATTAATTATGTTCAAGATGTTTTACGGCAGTACCTATTGAATACACACTACGAGCTACTACGACAATAACACACAAAGCACAACATCTAGCAAAAAATGTATACACGTAAACACAAAAAGCACATTTAATACATTACTACCAACCGTTAAACATAAATGGTATTCCCTTTGTAACATAATGTTAAATAGATAAGTGGCTAGTACTTGCAGTATATGGCAGGCATTACATTAATGCAATTGCAGGCATGATCTCAATATGACCATAATATTAACTACTACATAAATTTTACGAGCTACTACAAATACCACATATAAGCTTTTTGTAAACATATACGGCGTAATGATACTAACAACGTATGAACATCTACTATAGTGAGCTTGACGTGACATTTGTCATTATACCTCGCCCGCCTCCCCGCACACATACCTCAGGCGGTGACTAGCACTTCCGCATACTATACTACAACACCTATTTAGGGACTGCAATCCCGCAAAACAGGATGGCGCATTCCCGCGGGATACCGCTTCCTTTACTTGCGCGACGGATTTCATAACATAATTTCAAAGATTCGGGTGAACCCGCGCGGGTTTGAGTAATCCCGAAATCACTCCCGTGTGATTGAATGAGCTGCGGCATTGCAATCCCACCTAATACACCTACTACATAAGTTCACTAATACAGTATTTGGCATGCATATTATTTACTGAGGGCCTTCCCATTCCCTTTGATCGCAAAATTAGCAGTTTGACCGCTCTATATAATTATAAAATACTAAGTTATCAGCCAAGCCTTTATGCTCATACTTAATGCTTTTTGTTCTTCATGTGTTTTACAGCATTTGCTACAGAAAGGTCAGTATCACTACCTCAATACGCCGATGACGTCGTTGCCTTATATGCTTGAAACGGGTTTATCGTTTAAAATGAAAGTAATTAATATCATTGCACTTAGCGTAGCCAGGTTTCTCTCCACTGCTAATCTGTTTGTCTTCGTTGACCCTCAAGAGCATTTATCCAACCAACGATCAGGCTATATTTTATCATATACTACCTGTACCCGGCGCGCGTTGCTACGCCAACTATGTCATATTAGTTTCTTCTGTGTAAAAATACATGGTCATACTGATTTTCATAACAATCGGTTGTACGAGGCGGAAGTTGCTCCTCTGTCATCTGGTTGCATGATTCTGGACCCATGCTACTACCAGTCCAACACATTGTATACGACAGAAAGAAACTGCAACAAAATCTCGCCGTCATGATGTCGTTAGCATTCTATCATAATTGCTTGTATGTGTTTGTTTGCTAATATCGGCACGTGTGTGGGTTCAATGTGGAATTTTATCGCCGACTGTTAAAAAAACAGCACTGTTTAAAGTCAGTATTCTTCATACTTCATACCATTTTCAGGAGACTATATCCTAATAACGATGTCTGTTTGGGTACATGTTTGGATTCTGCACGTTTGGATTGTTCTGCTGTACAGGATAGCCTTGAGTTATGCTGCCAGGCTTCGCCGTCTGTAAGAAGCACTTCTGTATTAGTTTTTCGATTCAATTGCAAGCCAATGACTAAAGGGGAAGAATAATGTTGCCATATTTCAATTATTGAACACTAAAAATATGTTTTTTTAAGGTCGTCTGGAAGAGATAACTGATTTTACTGTGTAGAGTTGTACTAAGTCCGCCTTTTGTATTCTTTCCTTAAGTTTTTTTACAATAATCTTATACATTAAAAATGCTTTTCCCTGAATGACTGACGGACGGATCAACGCCTAAGCCGCTAATCGTTGAAACTTGAAAATTGGAGTGTACTCTTTATATAACGTAAGCAATTATCCGAAAATCTACCCTTAGACTGCCTGTCCATAGGAGCGGGGCGAGGCAGCAGAGCGGAGAAACGGATAAATATTAACCAATAGGATAGCACACCTATCCTATCACTAAAGAGGAGCGAAGATTTCGTGCAATCCTATTGGTTAATACTTATCCGTTTCTCTGCTCAGCTGCTTCGCTCCGCTCCGGTGGACAGGCAGCTTTAAGGGAGTAAAAACGGAACGTATTTTTGATTTTTAGGGCCCCATTATAAAGTCCACGTCGCGGATGAAGTCGCGGGGATCAGCTAGTAAAGGTATGTGCGTATGGTGTGGCGTATCACCTGCATGTTGTGTTGCGGCGGGTGGATGGCGAGGTGGCGCGTGGCGGGCGGCGCGTACCCCGCCGCGCTCACCGCCGGGTGGTGCGCCTCGCTCAGCCCTATCAGCACCTGCGGCTGGAAACAAAACCGTAACCCTTTAGCGTCCCTTCGACGTAGTTAACCAAATACAAATTGCCTACCATCTACATTGATTTACTAAATAGCTGTTGCAGGGAATTCAAACCGGAGGGCACGTTAAGCCGTCGGTCCCGGTTGTTATCGATGGATAACAGTCGTTAAACCTGGTCGGAGGCCCTTTGGGCG
>DWQK01002468.1:0-13113 GCA_018231225.1 Noctuana stator | reverse complement strand
GCATGGAAAGAATTAAAATTTACATCTCATAAACACGAAAATCACGAGGGTGCTGTTGGAACCAAAAAATGTACCGTTTTTACAAAAAATGGCAAACGTCTGAACACTGCTAAATTTCTTTTGGAAGAAGCGAAAAATGTCCATATAATGAAAAACACTATAGTTCAAAACATCATCGTGGACAAACAATCAAAACGTGCGACCGGCGTGAAAGTATATTCTAATGGTATAACCATGGAGATAAAAGCAAACAAGGAAGTAATATTGTCGGCTGGAGCAATCGGTTCCCCCCAAATACTTATGCTGTCTGGAATAGGACCCAAAAAACATCTAGAAGAAATTGGTATTGATTGTAAGTTAGATCTTCCAGTTGGCAAAAACCTGCAAGACCACCTGATTCTGCCTTTACATCTAAAAACAAATCAGAACTTTGTCATCACAAGTCAAATGGCAAATTTATATTTTCTCGAATACATGTTGATGAAAACGGGTCCTCTCTCTAATTTAGCAGTAACGGACTTCTTCGGGTTCATTGACACTAAAAATAATTCTGAACGCCCAAATATACAATTCATTCATTTGTATTTTCCTAAAAACGATGTAATTATGATACGACCTTATTTAAAAAGTCTTAGTTATGAAAAGGAAGTAGAAGAATCGATTATGGCACTCAACAAGGAGCATGACATCCTAGCAATATACCCAACGTTGTTGCATCCAAAATCTAGGGGAGAAATTTTACTGAGCGACGAGGATTGGAAATCTAAGCCGATCATAAAACCTAATTATTTGAAGCATCCCGATGATATGCAGACCTTAATTGAAGCAATCAAATTTGTTAACAAGTTGGAAAAAACAGAGACATTTAAGGCTTTGGGTTTAGAAGTGTTGGACATAAAATTACCAAATTGTACTCAATTTAATTTCAATACTGATTCTTATTGGGAATGTTACATACGACATATGGCTTCAACTGTTTATCACCCCGTAGGCACAGTGAAGATGGGCACCGCTGACGATGATTCGTCAGTTGTGGATCATAATTTATTGGTACATGGAATGAATAATCTGAGAGTTGTTGATGCCAGCATAATGCCGAGCATTCCTGGAGCTAACACTATGGCTTCTACATTAGCAATCGCTAATAAAGCCGTAGATATAATCAAGAAAAAACATATGGTTAAGAGTGAATTGTAGACGTTGGAATTATAATAATACAGAGACAATTTTGTGTATTATTTAACGTTAAGATTAAATGTATCTTTTAATCTTAACGTACTTATTTACATAGATTATTATAAAGCTTGTCACGCCACACCTGTCATTAGATAAAGTACTAATGTTGTATTAAAATAATTGAAAGGGTATTCTATTCTAAATAGCTTTGGAGTAAAAATTAAAATTTTGTTTTCTTCAAAGTTATTTATTTATTTCAAAGTTATTTATTATTATTTATTTAGATTACTGTAAGTATTAATATTATACATTAATTATATTAATATCATTTTTAGGTTTAGCAAGCGATAACAATTTTAGAAGAGGCAAGAGTTATGAAGTTGCCGTTACTGAAGCAAAAATTAGATGCAATAATTGTCCTGAATTGAAAAAAACATTAAGGTACCAGACCTACCTACTACAATGAATAGTAAAAAACAAAACTCCTGTTATAGTTTAATAGCAAATATATACCTAGACGGTGTGTAACAGTAATTTTACGTTAAGGATGTTTTAAAAATATACGAATATAAGATATAAGGTCTAGCTTATACAATAAGCGCAAGTTTAGAGATGGAAGTAAAATATTAAATAAAACAAACGAAGAATGAATAAATAAATAAAAATAATTATAACAAAGTTACTTAATCGGTTGCTCTGATTAAATTTAAATTAATTTCCGTCGAGATATTGTGCGTTTTATACTCCCTTTCGTTTCTCATAAAAATTTAATTCCTCTAACCACACACAATTACGTCACAAATGATGGCCTTGGGGGTTCTTTCGTCTGATGACACACCGGTGCCGAAACACATCGCTTTCGCATATGAAGTAGACATTAAGTAACAGTTCGCGGCTCTTGGGCAGACCAAGGTGCTATCTTCATCGAACAAAACATTGTGGTATTTGTATATATCATGTAAATATGCTACCGACAGACATGTAGAGTTAGGAAATTTACTGTTACCAGCTAAAATAAGAGGCTGTAGTCAGATATATTTACTTTGTAATAATTTGTGTCAATTACGCAAACAAATGAGCGGTTGCAAAATATAGCTTAGTGGATAAATTTCAGCTTACCGTTACAGTGGATCCGGGTTCAAACCCACGATGGCAGCAGATTACCAAGTAACAAGTAGAATATCTAACTCCAAACTATACAGAAGTAAGACTCCACACGGGGCTACAAATGGCCGGACAATGATCACCTTACATAACTACGCCAGCATGCTAATATTATGTTGTAATCTATTGTTATACAGTAAAAATTTTCAGTGAATACTGTAATAAATAATCATATGCGCATATTTATATGTTAAGGCAATAATTGCACATTAAAATTTTGTTGTAAAATTATGAAAATACTACATAATTTTTGATATTCTTAAACTTTGTAACATGGTAATGTAATACATGTAATAAACGAGGAGTTAGTAGGACGACCTCAATTGTCACTGTTGCTTGGGGCCTGAATATGAAGCCACAGATCTGCATGTCATAGGAGGCGACTAGCATAGTTTTTTTTTAACTAAGCCTCAGTAAACAGACACACACGACAAATGTAGAATACCGTAGCTTATATTCTATTTACCTATTTCACATCAATATAAATGATTGTAAAAAATTTGCAACTGCAACCAGAATGTATAAATTTCCATTGTTGTATAATCATGATCACGAATCACGATCCGTCCATAATGTCCACACTCACATCACAACTTACCACAAACTAATATTAGAAATCACTAGCATTCGCACTAGACTACATCTTGGACGAACATTGCCATTTTATACCAACACCATACCCATAACCGTATTGAGAAACCATAATATTGCCTGTATTATATACAGGGAAAAACAGTTGCTAAATCTCTACAGCACCAGGAACCTTCATGACTAACATGAGATTGCATATCTATCGACGACGAAAACTGGAGACCAATTCGCATCGTAAAGATAAGTCGCATTCTAGATAAATATGCAACTATTTTCTCAAACTATCGCAGCCTTTTAATAAGTATAAATGTTGTTAGAGTAAATTTGTTTTAAAACAGTGTCCGTTATTTTGATACGACAATTGTTGTACGGCACGAAAATTATCTTCCAAAGTCTAAAGTACGACACCAACAAAGTAGGCGCAGCGCCAAATTGTATACATTTTGCAACAAAACCTGCTGTTTGGGATTCCTCAAGTCTAGCTACTTGGACAGAGGCACTCACAAATCGAAGAACATAAGCGGATAAAATGATTGTGAAACCACTTATGTTCGTTCAATCGTTCGATGAATCGTTCATTCGGTAAAAAATGAATGGCGTACGTCGCTCAAAGCACGTAGACAACATGAAAAAGATAAGTATGCTAGTGGTAGTGGTACGAGTTATACATACAGGGTTTTTTTATCCCATCAGCTTAAATGTTATAGAGTGTCCAATCGAGCTTTCGATTTCGGTAGGTTTCAACACTAAACCAAAAACCCTTTAGTTTAATTTTCGGCAGACAACTTGCCAAAACCGTATCTAATTTAACTTATACTAATACGTCCGTTATAATAAGTATTTGAAATATCTCATAATTATAAAAAATATATGAAAAAATTACAAATCAAAATGTACCTATACAAAAATAAAAAACGGTTTCGTTTTCGGTCAAAACTGAAATAAAACCGGTATTCGGTTTCGGTTGTTAAAAGAATATATTCAATTCAGTCATTACTTTATTATCTATTGTTTATTAAAATTAAAACAACATCCTGGATTTTCCTCTAATTTTCAGGGCCTCTAAATTTAGTAAACAGTTATGTTAATGATAAAAGAACACACCGTTATTTATGCACTAAAGCTAACACTATGTTAATTACTTATTATTGCAAGTCGCGGAACTCTTATGTAGAGAGTTCGTTGAGGTCTTTTGAACTAGCGATCTCTCATGTTATTTGTTATTCGCTATGCATGCATAGTGCATACTCACGTAACAACATAATTTTGGTATAGAAAAAATAATAAATTTTAGTATTAATTTACCCCTATTATAATTATTTGTACAAATATCGGTTTTTCATTTGAATATTTGACTCATTACAACATGGGACACCCCAAAGCTACGAGTATATGACGGTCTTCTCCAATCGACGGGTAGTAAAGTAACTGGGATGAGAAGCGTCGAAGACCTCGACCTCATAAATAAGAATGTTATTATTATTACAGATCCATGCAAGGTCGTATATATTAAGCATATTATGTACAATTATAACATCGAAACTATCTACAATCGTTTACGCTTTAACTAGAACCTTGAACGATTTGAACAGTGATGCATTGCATTAAGTATTATTTATTAGTTTGTATCATACAATTAACACTATGTGATCTTATTTTTAAATACCAATCTCTCCCAAACAACTAAAGATAAAATGTTCATCACAATATTGATTTTGAAGTACGCAATGCAAGACTATAAAATGAATTTCTACAATTATTGACATTGTTGAAAATTGATACAGTTTGTAAGTTGTAACTACAGTTGTTATTTACGATTATTGTAAAATTGTATATTATTTATTTTCAATATAAAATCTTTGTTAAAATAAGTCTATAAAAATGTAAGTCAAGTCCATTAATATTCCATTAAAAATTTAAGTATAGTAAGTCCATTAAAAATGAATATAGCGCAATGATTAGTAAGTAATATAGGTACGTAATGAGTGCACATGGAGCACTCCGGTCATTCTTTAATCCTCATCACACATCCTTATCACAGGAACCATACCCCACACCCTTAATTCATTAACATTGACCATTTAGAGAGCATTGCTCAAAACCTCTAGCTCAGCGCAGTATCGTCTGAGAGTGCGGCATGCGCACGCGCAGCCGACGTCTGTCCGGATCTGTTGGATAATATCGTAAGTGAGTGTCGCAGTGTCGTGATAAAAGTGTCTTGTTTTACTGAAACTGGGACGTGATACACTACCGCGGTTAACGCTAATAACCGGTATTAAGGTAAAGAGCAAGGTTTTATTAATAAATTATGTAAAATAACAAAACTATGTACAAGTTCATTTTTATAAGATAAATATAGATAAGAAAAAATAAATAAATAGATAAACCTAGGGATAAGACCAATGCATACACAAACTGCAGGACAATGCACTATTCAATCACGAGATGAGAGATGAGGAAAAATTTACGAAAACCTTAGGTTACAGTTTATTACACGTTTCCATAGATATATTTCCTCTGCGCATGGTTTTGATAATTAATTTGCACCATTAATCAATTAAAACTTTTATAATTCGAGCAATTTAACGCAAACATAGTACTTCCACATCAACACACATTTCTGGTGAAGCAATATTGGTGTCAACTCGAGAGGGAAGCATCCTAGGCCTAGGTATTAATGATTAAGTTCCATTTTGGAAGCAAACCTGAATATAACAAAAGCTCCTACACAAGAGAGGACTTGTCCCTCAGTCCTTATAGCATTCAGATGTTGACAATATGCAGTGACCACATGGAGCATCATATAACTTGCATACTCGTTAGTTCCTTCATACCCGTACCTTACATATTTTTTTTAATAGATGTCCTCATAATCCTACTTGAAGGGTCTCCTAACGTGATCTCGTGCCAAGTTCTTGTTTGGGAGGTCTGTATGTATGGTCTGATGGGGAGGTGCAGATGCCGATAAAGTAATTGACTAAAATTTAATGTCCTCAGAAGTAAACAGGTAGCAACGCATTTTTGTTTATAACCGCAAAAAGGACTGTCTCTTGAGGTAGAACGTGGGTGTCCATTCCATGAGTTCCAGTTCATTTACTTCATTCACTACATTTTTTTACTTAATATCACTTGGCCTCCTTGTAATCTAATAAAAAAAACTGCTAAATTGCTTACCTTATTATTTTATAGTTATTTTTTAATCGTTGCCCACTTAGTAATTGAATAGTTGTTGCGCACAGCTATTAACTAGTGCAATTTACAATGTACCTACATAATGAAAAGGTCGTAAAGAATTCAGAGAACATAACCTTATCATATTACATGACCTATCCTAACATAGAACCGGTATCAGAAGTCAGATCTAAGATTCTTGATAAATTTTGAAATAGGACTAATTAATGTTCTGTTATTAAACGTTTCGTGAGCAAAACTACACGTGTTACATGTCAAAACCGATTTATTCACGTGTATATTTCGGGATTGCCCTTCTACGAGTAGTTTCGAATAATTCCAAAGTTCTTTATCAAGAGCTCCACCCAGTCGTATCTGAAGATAACAGCCGGAACATATTAAAATTAATTAATTAAATTGTATGAAAAACACCTAATTCCCGCTAGTATCGTACTCTTAAAATGCGACTTACTTCATAATCGCGGTTAACTTCTGAGCATTTCGGCGAAGAACTTTGATTAGGAACTTCGACTTGTAGTCTACATGTAAGTAGGATGCTTAAAATACGGAGACACATTTCCAAGCCGAAGTAACAACAAAAACATACAAAGAGATAATATTTATAGATATAATATTTGACTCAGTTTAAAACCGGTCCATGCAATGTTGGTTTGAATTACATCACATTACATAAAGTGTACATTGAATCAGTGTGTCGGTGAATTCTATAAATAAGAGTTAAATTTCTTTAAATAGATTACAAATAAAACGTAATAATTAATTTACTTACAAAATGGTTATATTATTATAATTTAGTCTTAGATGTTTTCCTTTAATTCTCCGCTAAAATGAAATGTTTTGACAAAGATTTTTTGTTTTAAGAAAGAAACGAACGGGCATGCTTGCCACCTAATCGTAAATGGCCACTGCAACCCATGGACACACACGTCCAACCTCAAATAGGAGAGAAGCCCTATCTGAGATCACAAGTAGACTAGTGAGGACTGACATAGTGGCTTCATATTTCAGTATCAAAATTTATAGAGTTTTGGTAAAAGGGTGTGCTAACTAGCGGATATTTTAAATATAGCTGTAAGTGTGATCCGTTTGTATCGAAACTCAACTATGGTTTCTTTGCATAACTATCGTATTAACTAACAATATTTAATAAGCGATCCACGTAGCTCTCGCGGCATTGACCCAATGACCTGAAGAAAGTTGGTCTATGATGTCTTCCATGCTACATTTGGAATGTTTAACCTTTACTGCAAGGAATTTTCTTTTTTAAACATCTACAATAATCTACATTATATGTAACGTGAACGAGAAACGCTGTAATAAGCAAAGGATCATATATCCGAACTCTCGGGTTACCACACTCTCGCTAGTCGATAGTTTAGTAACACAGCCTTGATGTTAAATCTAACGTGCGTTATAAGATTTTCCAATGCTAATACGAGTAGAGCTATTTATTGCGAGTGCACGCACTTGATACTTAGTTTAGTAACAAATTTTATACTCGTAGTAAAACCGCAGCGCCGTAAGCATACGACGGAAAAACAGATAGTTGAGAAATTTGTATTAATTTCTCAACTATCTGATTTTGGCAATTGGACGCTGCTAAGGTGCTAATTAAAGTACTACCTACTACTAGTTACAGTAGGTGATTTCTTTAATACTTTAATAGTAGACTTCAACCATTTATTTTGGGGTCCTTTTTAGTTTGACGCACAATACATGCTTAGCTGTCACTTGTGCTCACTATCAGGCTTAAGCTATACTGCATACTCGTAATTTATAAATAACCTGTAATTTAGACACTTGATTTAAAAGGAGTGCCGAAAATTTTTTTCCGCCGGTGTTTTTCTCTTAGCCAAAAGGGCGCCTAAAGCCGATGTACCGTATTATTTGACATTCATCCAGTGTATACGTGTACCTTATGATGAAATTATTTGAAGTCTATTGTCATTTATACTTAAAATAATTTTATTATGCACATACCTGTTAACTACTGCAATTGTAAAATATTACGTTCAGCAATTGGATTCATGTTAATTATCTTAAGAGTTACATAATATCTGCGGTTACCATTTATGTTTGATTTGTAAAACTAAAATTACCGAGTGTCGTCACCATGGTTGTGGGGAAAATTACCGAAATATCTTTCATTTGACGTTGTTACATTGCTAAACTCGTTACAGAACATATTCAATGTCAACATTTTTTATTCATCATAAGGAACTCGTACTGAAACGAACATACGTATTATATACTTAAACATAATAGCTTACAATTAACTAGTATTACAATTAACTAGGTTAAACATATTACTTATTTTTGTAAGTGTTCATTATGATCCACGCGAGATTTCACACTAGGATCAAGGGCGCTAACTAACAAATTGCTTCCATCCACACTACGGGTCAGTCCTTTCGCTCATAAATAACTATATTTGCTAGTAACTAGCTAACTATGTAAAAAAATGTTGCAACCTCTTCGAGTTTGGAATGGTATCATTCGTCTATAAAGGACTCTGGTAATAATGACTATTAAAGCGTGCTTTTTAAGCTTTTAAACATTACTTAGTTAATTATACCTATTTTTTTTTAGAGTAGTTCAATTGCAATTCCTAGCGTCAAAAGCTTCCACAAGGCAATTTAATTAGACGCATTAGTTATAAAGTACCGAATTTTATCTCATAGCAAGTACCTACTGTTAATTTAAATGTAAGGAACATTCAGTAATGTAAGAAACAAAAACAGTAATGTAAGGAACACTATTGGACATTTATCTAGTAGCATGATATTTGGGAATAGCAATAAAGAGTAAGGCAATTTTCTTCAGAATGCGACCTTCACAAGCTCGACCGCAGTAACTACGACTTTTCTCGACCACAACTACAGTTGCGTACGTGCACTAAAACTATCGAAAGTGTGTCACGACCGACGTAAATGGCGCCCCATCCTCCACTTATCCTCAGCTCGCCAAGCAGTTACAAAATGTACACGCTATTGTTTGACAACACCCGTCGAGTAGATCCGTGGAAGTCGCCTATTGAAATAGTGATAGTTTTAAGTATATTTATTTATATTACTTAATTACTAAGAGTAGAGGAAAGGTGTAGCTATACCTATAATGCTTAAAACTGTAAAGGTTCCCTATCTCTCGCCTTCATCTTCTGTAGCACTTTATGTACGAGACAATGCTTTCAGATTCTAGCGCTTGAAAAAACCTCATACCGCTAACCAAGTGTGTCGGAACAAACATTCAACCTTATAGGGTATTACTTGCTAAATACATAGGAAACGTTTCACAACACAAAACGAAAGATTAGTACGGCTGTGTACAAACAAGCACTTCAGTCAGTTATACCCACATCAAAACTATGTGCGTCCACACAGAAAAATCACAATAGGTTAATTATTATATGAGAGTTCTCGAGAGTGACAAGAAATCTCGAATAATTTCAATGTAATCAAATACTTTACCCGTACTAGCGAGAAAACTCGCTCCTATTCCCACTATTCTCACGTATCGTGTTGTCAACCTATTGTGTACAATTTGTATTCTAATATACACTTGATAGATCATGAGAATATGCATTGATTTAATTCCACCTCATACGATAATTTACGCCGGGACAGGTCACATAGGTTTTTAGTATGTACTGTTAAATCTAAGGGCGAAATAGAGAACTATGAACTGTCTAATTTGAAGGGCTGTTGTTTGTATGTATAATAATTACTACCAACACCTCGCTTCCACCCATGGTAATGGATTCAGATGAACGTATATTGATGAAGATAATGTAACAAAAACCTAAAAAATATGTAGGCATCAGGTACCAGACACCACATAATTCTCCTCATCAATCTAGGACATTGATCAGATTGAAATAAAACGAATTATAAGGAGACACGAGGACATGCAAAGCATATGAGCGGTTGACTGTGAATTAAATAACATTTCATATAAGTACTTACGAGTATGACGGTTATGATTATGTTAGGAGGGCAAAACAAAGATAGCGAGTATTTATTCAATTCTCTGAGAAATGTGAACGTATCGTACAACCGTGTAACGTAATAATATGTTATTATGGTACCTTACATCACGAGATTACAGCTTTAAAATTTTATTTTGTTATTGGCAATAACTAGATTGGACTCCAACCGTACCGTATCCAGGTCATTAAGTCAGTGTTTTTTTATAAGGAAATATTGCGGACAGTTGTCCGAACTTACGGAAGTTTGCAAACCTGTGTAACTTATTAAAGTAACCAGTAGTAGGTAGTGATTATTGAAGCACAATGTAATCGAAATAAAATTTAATCATAATTGCTCTGATACATATCAATGTATAAATAGTTGACAAAGTATAAAAAAATTATAAAACTATACGACATTTAATGCATAAAAAATAATTAAAAAACTCGTTCACCTTTTAACAACTGAAAAGGTAACGTAAGGTTAAAATCAAGACAAGAAGCAAAAAAAAACAATCTGAAGGAAGTAGGTACTATAATATATTGTAGTTGTAAAAATCCTTTAGTCTTCAGTTCATTTATTTTCTGTTTCTGTATATTTTTTATCTACGGCAATAAAATTCTGACATAGTGCTATAGCGCAGTGGTGGCGCTCGTGTACTCGTATATAGTACAAAAGATCATGAGATCATGGTCTTATACCCTATATTAGTACAATATTGTTTAAATAAATAGTTCAATAAAAAATACCAGAACGTGTTATTGAAAATACCTGCTTTTACTACAACGAATCAAAAGTATTAGGTTGGTGTAAGCTTTTCCGACAGCAAGATGTATAGATAACATTTAACCTAAATCATCAAATGACCTTGATAGTACAAATTACAAGTATACACAAAAATAAAATTAGTATCTATCGATTAAAAAATCGTGCTTTCTTTTATATTGACTACATTTTCTTCAATCAACGGTCATTCGCAAAGGAACTTGTTCTATGGACCGAGACCTACTTTTAGAACAGCAAGTATTTAAAATAAGACGACTACTTGCGTATATTACTTCAAGTCCAATTATTTAATGTGAAATTAAGTGAACATTAAGAATATGGAGTTTAACGATCAACTGGGTCATCAAAGATTTGAAGGGATTAATGAATTGTATCCCCTATACAAAGATGAATTACCAATCTAAGAATTCATTTTTACAGTAATAATAACTTAAAACATCATATAAATAACACATTTTAATATCGAGAGTCTAAATTTTGCAAAAACATTATAAACATAATATTTTGCCGATCAAAAATCACGATGTTATGTCAAATCTTTTATTATAATCACTTAGCCAGCGCTGTGGTAGAGCATGGCCTAAACCTTTCCAAGATCTGCTAAAGATCCCATGCCACGTCAACAACATTTCAAGTCTTTAAGTTTTAGACCATTAAAAAATCAAATATAGCAACACAAAACATCACTTTTACACCACACTTTGACAGTTAATTACTCTTCATAATAGGACGCAAACGAAACCATCGCAACGTATTTACAAGGCACCTTATTACCTACATTGTGGCATGTCGCCGTCTCAATTATATAACGGTTACGTGAACGCTATTCCTATAGTCGAAGCCGACAGATGCCATTACAAACTGCAGCATTGACGTGACCGAATAATGGTGAGGATTGAATGTAGAGTGCGTTGTGTACAACAAGAGCAATGTTATGTGTCTCGTTTTCACATTAAAATTAGCTTTTACTAGTTTTTGATTCGCTCGCTTTTTTCTTGGTTTGTATTTTCAAACGATTTCAAAAAAGGTTCTCAATTCGACTGTATTTTTTATGTTTGTTACCTCATTATTTTCGAATGGATTTGGATTTGGATGATTTTTCAGAATTTACTAATTTTATTGTATTTGTACTATTCCAATATTAGAACATCATAGTAGAAAACAAGATGAGATTATGACAAAATATGTAGTTTCTTCACGCTACGGCCATATTATTGTTGCCAAGCAAGTCCCCTCGGGTTCGAGAAATTTGTGTTGTGCAAAACAGACATTATGGCCCCTGCGTCACATACTGGTAATTACTTCTTAATAGCACAATTATCATATCGTTGTGAATAATGATGTTCACAATGCAAGTGTCGAAAACTTTGGACATTACGCAAATGGGGTCATTTGGAACTTTCGTTTGTAACTTTGTTTACCACATACCTAGGAGAATCTCTTGAGCTAAAACTGTATTTAAAATTAGGTTTCTCAAATACACTGCGTAGTTGCAGGGCAGAAATATTTTTATTTTTTCTGTACATGGGTGTAAATCTGGACATAATCTAAGGCCACTTATACTATTTATAGTTAAAATTTGTGAGATCGCTTGCACCGAGACTAAGCGCTCTTCCACTAATAAATGTAATGTAAAAAATGTAATACCTAAACTATAAAATACCTATCTATCTAACAAGCTATAAAATCTAACTTTCAAACTATCTACATTTCAGGTCCAGCATGCAAGATAGATAACCCACAATGGGGATACTAACAGTAGCCGCAACAGCCGCTAAGTCGGCACTAACAATAGGCGGTATTAGCAAGCTCACCTTTATACCTGCGATGTTGGCGGCGATGGCTTACTTCAACTACGACCTCCTAGACCCCGAGGGCAGACCGTTCAACCAGAAGTATTTGAGAGAACAGTACGACTTTATCATAGTCGGTGGAGGGTCGGCTGGTTCAGTGTTGGCGAATAGACTGTCAGAAATTGAAGGGTGGACAGTATTGCTGTTGGAAGCCGGTGGTCACGAAACAGACATCAGCGATGTGCCGCTTCTTTCCCTGTATCTACACAAAAGTAAATTGGACTGGAAATACAGGTAAGATATTTAAATAACTAGACAAAAAAAGGTAATAAAAAAAATGTAATCGACTTCAAAAAGAAATTGTCCAACGAAACTGGCTTCAACCCTTTTTATGTCCCACTGCTGGGCACGGGTCTCTCCCCACAACCGGGGAAGGCCTGGAGCAT
>DWQK01002467.1:0-13116 GCA_018231225.1 Noctuana stator | reverse complement strand
CTATGCAATTTTATTTTCAATATTACTACAAAACTTTTTGCACCTAATAAAACTCGTAATAGGTGTACCTACCTCCATCACATTTGTAGTAACACTCCGGAGGTTACTTCACTCCTCAGCTGGCGAGCTTCCAAGCCAGTGATGAAGTTTGGGAAACAGCATTGCACCTAACACCGGCTAACTTCCACGTGGAGTTATTTTTTTAAAAGTTTTTCAAAAACGATAATATGGATATAATTTTCGTAATAATATGGAAGAACCTATATACATAGAGGAGTAAACATTCTAGTTACTCGACGATATACAGGAAGTTTACGCAGTTATAGTTTAAACATAGATATTTTCAAACCATTAAAACTTAAGTGAGGTGAAAAGGCACACGTTAAAATAACAACGGTTCTGTTAATGCGGGACTAGGGGTTTTGACCTGGGATCAAATTAACCCAAACTAAGAACTTCCCGAGATAATCCTGCAGACATTCCCAAGATTAGAAAAATAAATCTGATTTTATATAGGGAAAACTATTACATGAGATTACTAGTACGACTAAGACATTCACGCTTCACTGCACCTTAACACGTTAATGCGCTTAATGCAAATGAACTTGGAATGTTGCAGACAAATGCATAAGAGTTATTCAACCACGGTCGGATTATTTTCCATCCGGTTCACAGACGTTTTGAAAAGTTTACTATATAAAGAAATATACTAGAGATAGGAGCCTAATTCTAACTAATGTTGTCCAACATGTTTATTTCGACGAAAAAAGCAAATGTTAAGTAGATATTGTTATCTGGTATGAACCATAATCTATACTTATGTACAATAACCTAAGGTATAACCTTAATACTTTTCACGGCAAGTATACTGAATACTAAATATCAACTTCTGTACCTAAATTATAAAGTAAATTGTTATGGAAGACAAACGATAAATCCAAAAACCAAAAATCTAAAATCTCTTGCTACAGTACGTAGTACACTAAAATCACAAGATACATCACTATCGTGATATGCCATTCTACCGTGAGCAGCCAAGTGAAGGTGTGAACACTCAGAGCCTCGTTTTAGTGTCTGGAGGACTAAATGTTAATAGCAAAAAGTGGGGAGAGAGCAACGTGGCGAAATTAAGTGACAGGCGGCACTTTGATAGAAGAGAGTGACATCATCTTGGTGCCATTTTACAGTGAAACCCGTTTCAGGAGCAGGCAAGCGACGACTAAACGCCTTTAGACTCCTTGCTGCTCGTTAGAGCCTCGAGGACATGAACTGTTAACTGAAATAAGGAAAGAAGCGAGTGACGTGTTAGATTGTGATATTCGCTTCCTTAAACAAAAGTGGTGTTAAAATAAACCCTCTTTTACAAAATATCTGAGTAATACTAGTTTTACTAGGAACACCGTTTATGGATCAGACAGGCAACAGACACGAACTAAGAGAAAGAACGATACCAGGATATAATTTTAGAACAATAAATATAAAATGTCATTTAATGGACATTGATGATATTGTGGCGCTATATAACTATGAAGATACATATTTAGGAATTTAATAGCATAGAGAGAGGGGTGTGGGATTATGAATTACATAAATACTGGTAGTAAAATATTTTTTTTTTATAAAAGGATCAGCAGTTCCGCCTGAACCCAAATATAGAAAAGAATCCTATTCTTAGTTTGGACTAATTTAAATGGACTTTTAGACTATTCTCTTTGTGGTATGACTAGAATTCATAGTTCTAAACCTAAAACTCATAAAATCTTCGAAGGATTAATTTATAACAGCAATGCGCAAATAACCCCACCTTATCCTCGGGCACTCCAACACCTACGCACTAACAAGTTCGTAATGAAATACCCTCTAGTTTCTCTCACTGACTGTGCAACGTGACAACTGGCTTCAAGTGACAAGACAGTTTTTCTTCGAGTTATTTTATACACTTTATAGTGCTTCGCCTTAGTTCTGTGCTAGTATTAGGAACTAAACTAGTAACTAGGATGAAACATTTCTTAATTTTGATTATACTACAAGTATACTCGTAAGTGACTTGCATGCTTTTTTAATACAGGGCAACTATGGGTACATACTACATTGGATTCAAGATTTTGAGAACAGTAATATCGCAAGAAATTTTCTTGTTGGGATAATTTGTTTAGAACGCTTCTGATTATCTTGATAACAATCGATCAGCGCACAACACAAGCTAGGCTTTCGTCAGAAAAGAAAATTCTACTATTTTCGGCCTAAATACAATACAAATAATACAATACTCTTTATTGCAAACCAAAATACATTCACAAAATAAAAAACGTAAAAACTGAAAGCACATTAGCAATTTTAGGCACCCAAAACAGAATTTTAAAGGAATATTAGGACAGAAAATAATAAAGATTAAAGAAAAAGAAGTTACAGAGGTCGCTTTATCATCTATCTTGTTAGTAATAAACAAATTAAACACTATACAAAGGCATCGTCAGTATTGTGTTGTGAAGCAGTGGGTCTGGTATGTACAAACTAGGACGAGGTTTATGCTTCAATGGCAGTTATGGTATCTATGAGAACGTTGCCAAGTTTTTATTATTCTCCTTTGTTATTTCTTCCGATCTGGCAAACGAGCCATCGCTCAGCGACTAATTGCCTGCGTGTTGCCTGTACAATGTATTATTCTTTATTAAAAAAAAATCGGTTGTGAAACAAAACATATAAAAAACTCCTTTCATATCTAAAAACAAACTATACGAAGTGTCATCGAGATCCGTATCTAATTTGAACCAAGCATTAACTCTCAAACGAAAGGTCGTCCTACAAAACACAGCCTTTGTGCGCGCCTGTAATCCCCCAAAGTGCTACCTGCAAATGGAATACACGAAATGGTAATTCGATTACATTATTTCGAACAAGGTTGTTTTAGTACCTAAGTTCATACATAACTGGGACAGTATCGGAAATAGCCAATCTAATCCTGAGGAGTAGAGAAAAATTGTCAGATTTTAACCATTTTAAGATCTTTTATTTAGGCACATAAAATATATAATATAGGTACTAACTTAAGAATCTAATTAAAAATTATAAAATTAAAATAAACACCAACTATTTTCTTCTGAATTGTGTGCGATCTTGAACCATAATACTGTATTCAAAAAGTCTTCACTATTGGCCAGTCAGCGCTTCAAAGAAAAAACACCACTAATTGAGACTCATTGCTTCATCCGTCGTCGCAATAGCAGCGGCAAGAGAAATAAAAAAATTCTGTTTTGCTTCCGTGGTGGTGCGACGACAGGACGCCGGAAGGCTCTGCAATGTTTGCGATGGAACAGCAGTTGTTGGCGGCCGGCCAGATACTTTAACTCATAATGCGAAGTTACTCAACGATCGAAAAAGTAAATGACTTAAGGAATTCCTAATTTCTCATTTTTGTTACTTTGAGATCGGTGAACTTTCTTCGAAACTAGAATTAGGTTACGATTCTGAGTGAGTCAACCTTAAATCTCTAAAGAACAGATCACTATGCCAATAAAGAAAAAAGATTCCTTCCTTTGGTATGAACTTTGCACTGATAATCTCTTAATAATACCTAAGGTCTAAACAAACGTGCCGAAAGACAGTGAAAAACATGAACATGAATAGATCGTTCTTGCGGTACTGTAACATACATAAGCTCAGGTGTATGAGGTATAAAGCGCTTAATGTTCTAGATATCCTCACTTTCAGTTCAAAACGAGAACGTAACGATCGCTGGCAACCCGGAGAGAGGTCGTTTCACTGTACAAAGTAGGGAATCATGACGATATACGATAATACTGAAATTCAGATTTACTATAACGCAACCCTTGTCTATTATAGTGCTCACTTTAAGATGTAGTGATACAAATAAAATAACGAAATGTACTTAATGTACCAAAGCCAAACTAATCGTAAAGGGATATGTATGTAGGTTTTATGTCACTTTGATATTGAAGGTGATTAGATAAACACGAGATATCCACTGAATACCTACTTAAAATTATCTATATTTAATTTTATATAATAAAATTAAATTACGAACCACCTAAATATATATTTTTTTTATTTACAATTCTGCTTAAAAGCGAATCAACCTTTATCTTGGATCATTCAACAATTTAAGCAAGGTCGAGTTGTAGTTAAGTACTCGTAAATTGTATGGTACGAGTAAGGTAACTTTATAAAAGTCAAATAAAGTAATCGATTCACCGACTTTAGGCACTCTTTGGCCAGTTGCAAAAAACACTCTCAGCACTCCTTTAAAATCAAGTAAATTTACATGCATAAGTACCTACCTATCCGTCGACGAAAAACAACGCAAGTATATTTCTTCAGTATTGCATTTCAGGTTATGTACAAAACGAGGAAATTCCTCAACTTTTCCCATTCTCGCGAGCAGTAACCGCAACCAACAGACCAGCCAGACATATTTCACGCTCTTTCGAGATAACGCAAACTTATCGCTCGCACATTTCTTAAAGTAATTTCGCGTGTACCCCATTCCTTGTGGACATTGTAACAAATTCGACGCTCCAGAAACTTGTTTAACTGTGGGAAACTAATGAGAAGAGAATTAGTAGAAATTACCTTAAAAGCACAGACCGAAATTGAGCCCAACTCTTATGTGAAGTAAATTGTAAGAAAACAATAGCAATGAATGTTTGCAAAGAAAGAACATTGGAACTAGATAATATTTAACTAAATGTTATTTCTTTTAATTTGAGAGGGAATACAATATGGTGAGGAAATGGAAAAGGAAAAGCATTTTAAACTTGGTCAAAGGTGTTCATACATAAAGCCAAAATTCAACAAAACACTGTAATCTTATAAGTTTAAATTATATATATGTAGATTTTTCAAAATAACTCTACATTATTTAGAAAACTGCTCTAATTTAGCATACCAAAAAAGAATACCTACAACTATTACTAGCACCTAAGAAAACATTACGCAACGTCCGGCATATTAAGAGGTGCACACGCTGACCGAAATAGAACTTGTAATGTGACATATGTGGAGTTACATAAAGATATATAAAGCAAACGTGTCAATGCTAAGTGCAAGGTTTCTCAGTGAGGCCACGGGCAAAAGTTGTTACTCACGATGCATAAACAGTTTAACAGATTAACGGTTTTAACGTTAAACCTCTTTATATAAAACCTGTTTTGAATGTTTTTCTCTCTAGAATGGGAAATAATAATGGGGAACGAATGTTACGACATTCATTTCATTTTCCACGTTGTTTGTCTCAACCAGGAAATTGTATAGCACCAATATATTGACAATAAATTACCATAAACAATCTAACCATACAAGGATAGATCCTGAAACAGTAGCAAAAGTGTATTAAGAAATGAATGCAATGAATGCTCTACTTACTCGTACGTACCTATTCATTCTCATTGGGCCGTTTTATAAAAAGCTTCGCTTTTTACAACTTTCTGGAGAAAATGTCATCAATAACTTTTAGGTGTTTTCATGTCATCTTCTTCATAGTGCACTTAAAATAACACTCAAGAACTTGGATGCACAGCTATGAAGCGGTGAACTAGTTGTAGGACAAAACTCTGCCTAATAATAGACCAGACAAACCATTATACGAGTATGGAACCCTAAAATCTAGACGCAAATCTCCAAAAACAAGACAGTCCTTATCAACTGATCGCACCAAACTATTGCCCGGCTCCTGCAAAAACCTAATCTTACCGGCCACGGCAATTCGACTCAAACTGTCAAGTTCACGCGACAATGAATGCGGGTACTCGCGCAAATTAAGTTCAAGAACAAAATGACATAGGTTTGACAGATAAAGCTATGAGATTAGATTTATTTGCTGAGAAGGCGAAGGTAAAAACGAGGAAAATGTGCGCCATCAGCTTCATCCACTGTTTATTTCTTTGGTAACGTTTATCGCAAATTGAATTTGCATTCTTAGTATATCGCTCGACCTTCGTAATGTTATAAAAGGTGAAAATTGCGGCTTGAAGCAATTTTTTTCTTTTATTTTCTGTATTCACAATTCGTTTGAACGTTTTTATTTTCTATCAGTCTTAACGGCGTTGTTTTTTTTAAGTTATAACATGAACTGGAGTGACGTGAATCATTATAATGGCATGATCACATTGCGAGCTTAATGTTAGCTAATGTATGCTTACAGAAAACAAATCAAGAAGTTTAAAACTTCGTTTGCGCCAACTTCATTATTCTTTAAAGGAACGTGACCAGCATTTTGAAAAAAGATATTCACAAGGAGTTTTCCAATTTTGTTTGTAACAATTTATCTTCATGGCATAATGAAGCTAGAATAGAATCGCCACAATAATTGCAAAGCACCCCAGAATTTAAGCTTTAATTAGCCGCGTTCGTTTTGTGCTTTCAACTTGCAAGCTTATGACGCTACCACATTACGATATCACTAAAGTAAAACTAAAAGGCGAATCGCAACGGTAAATAAGTGTCCTTAATACCCACAAAAAGCAATAACGTCGGCCCCCTCTCAGTGCAGAATGTTCAATTGTAGATTAGGCAGCAGTATCACAGACTCACGGACGAGTTACATTATGTCTGTTGGGGAAAATATTCAATAAGACATCATTGACGGTGCCAGAATCCTCGTTATTATTTCTGAAAATGTATAATCCATGTTTTAATTATTGGGATACCTAAAAGGTCTCAAATGCGATTTAATATTTATGGATACATACTTTATAAGCGAATAACTAAAAATCGAATTCTTGGTATGTACATTTTTGTTTCCCTTTTTCATTGAAAATGTCGATATTTTAAAAAGAAATTTATGACTAAGCTTACGAAAATTGTTAAATTAATAAGAAACTAATTTTGGATATCCTGACCTCGACCCAATCAAAACATGCAGCACGCTGTTCCCTTGCAATACCTCAGATTGTATAGACGATAAATTAATAGGTGGTATATTAAACAAGAGGTAGTTCTTACTTATTCTTACTTAATTCTTATATATTAGTGTATGGATAAAAAAATACTTTATAAAAGCACCACGTTTAAAAGTCAGCACTTTGATAGGCACTTTTGTTAAGAGCTAACACCAACCGCAAAAAAATTGTAGCTCCTGATTTTCGTTAAATATTATTTAATTATTTATGAGTTAATTTATTTATAATTCAATATTTTGTAATTTAATTATTTAAAGTAGAGTTAAAATACTTTAAACTAAAACACAATAAACATTTTGTTCAAAACTTACATCTTTTACTATCAATACTGCAACGTACGACTTAAGAGGATTCAATTTGTTTTTTCTGTTTTCGTCCATTTTCAAGTCCGTTGAAAGTAACAATGTCATTGCATGCAAACTCAATCTTGGTAACTTGGTGCCGGAATTCAATTAAAATTGTGCTGTGCTTCGAAATTGAAAGCCTGTCATATGTCGCAGACAGTAGCGAGGTCCAGAGAGCACAAAGCAGAGAATCCAAAATGGATTGCAATCAATCTTGTTTTTTTTTTGAAGCTTTAGATTTCGCTATAGTTATATAAGTATACCTACCTAGATTTAAATTGAAATTTCTTAGACTAATTTTTCTCTTACAAATAGGATATTACAGAGACATCGTTTTTGTTATTTAATAATGATACTTTTTTATTTTTTCTCCAATTCAACTTCAATATATCTACTATGTTGATAAAATCTATATGTCTTACCTGTAGCCTTAGCTTTAGTATGAAGTAGATAAATGGCGACGAACATTCTAAAGACAGTTATTACTCGTTTAGATCAAATTAATCATTTCAATCTATTAGTGTAAAACAACAACAGGTTAACCATAAACTGCAATCCAAACATAAATAATACAACGAATTTCCAAACTGCAACACGAGACCTTTCTAGGACCATTAACGGCCTAAATATGGAGCACTTTCGCTTTTCTACGCAATTAACCCTCACACAATCACCGCGTTGTCGACGTCAGGAAGGGAATTTAAAATTCTAAATCGATCCCCGTCAAGCACTCACTGAGCAATTCTGGAATTAGTAACCCTTTTTCTTCTATTCAGGACGGATTCAATTTATTTAAGAAACATAACTGTGGCACAAGAGTGTACTACTGTTCATATACATACAAATGTAAATGCTATTTAAGACTAACATATCATTGTTAATTTCATTATAAGTAACATCAATTTAATGAAACGTAACTGACTCAATCTTTCGAGTGTTTGTTCCAAACAGCAAATCTATGGGTGACATGCACGACATTAAGCTTACGTCTCTCAAGAACTAAGCATTCGCCTTGCATACTGTCTTCTATAAACATTTCCACCCACGAAGGACACTTTCGATTTTCAATACGATTAGCCTTTCAGGAGTTCATGACACGAACAATATTGTCACGGCGGACGAGACACGAATCTCAAGTAGGTACTACATTGTCCTTGTTGCGGACCTTTCCTCACTTGAGAGAAGCTGACATGTATAAATGTCACACGATAGTTTTCATCCCGTCTGTAGAAAGATTACAATCAACGACTGTATCTAACTGGAAAAGGTTTTGATAGAACATTGATTCCAGGAAACATTTTTTAAAACTCGGCTTAGTACGCGCTATATTATGCAATTTTTAGTACTATTTATTAATAACCTTTTTCACCAGCCTATGGAGAGATGTAGAAATAGATTTCTCTCATTTATGGAACAAAGAAATAACAGCGAAAAATAACTTATGTAATATATATCATAACTACTAATCTAAGTACATGTAAGTATTTCTAATTTGTTCGAATACTTTCGTTTTCTATCCGGATAATCCCTCACGGACATGATAGTTGCTACGAACGCCGTACGAATGTTAAGTAAGATATTGATCAACAATGGAACGTAGGTCAAAGACCTCGGTTCACTTAAACGATATCAAAAGTAGAAGGCTATAGACATCGCACAGTTAAGAGTAGGTGGCGCGATAATCTTTATTTTTTGACCAAGCCAAGAATTATGACGCTATTTTGGATCTAAAATCTTTAAAAACTCAATTCGAAATTGTTTATGACGATTGTATCAAAGTTATTTATATTTATTCGTCACATCTCTATAAATGTAAAAGTGTGGGCGAGCCATCGCAAAAGCTCTAGCAGTGACTGAGCTAGCTTTCCTCAGCATCGTCCTCCCATATATGGAAATAATGTTCCGTCTTCCACCCACGGAACCTCGCATAACATCATCAGCAGGACTGTAGAGACAACCGACGGATGTCCAAACAGAACCAAGCTCTGACGTCACGGGCGCCGTGTTGGCTCGGGGCGTAGCAACAAAACTTTTATTGAAACGCGCCCGGATCGACGGTTTCTGTACACTCTACGGAGATTCTATTACGGTTGAACAAATTCGGCTTCATATTTTGAAAATAAATCTGCCAGATTGAGTCGGCTCAGTGTGAATTTCGAACTTCGCGTTGGCTTTCGGCTCCAATAATATGGGGCTTAAGATTAAATTTACTGAGCGTCCGGAAACGCCGGAGTTACATTTATTGGTGTTGGATGCAATTTACGAGAGACAGCGTGAAATAGTTAGAAATTGACTGATATCCTAAATTTAACTAGAAATTTATAAATAATTTTCTAAAGTAGGTACCGGTTTTCAGTTACGGTAATCAGGAACACCGTAGCTGTTTCATATTGTAAATTTATTTGCGAAGTGCCGGTTGCAATTGCAAAAGAATTTTCATATATATTGTTTTTGGCGCCAAACGGCCTCGAAAAGTGAGAACGAGGACTCTACTACGCCACACTCCATATACCTAAGTACTACACCGACAATCCCGAAATTCTTGCCAACAAAAATTTTCACACAATTTTTTATATATTAATTGGGTAGCAAACGAGCGTGTAGGCTATCTACTAATAAAAAAGTAGTATCAACAATAGTAGCCTCCAGAACACTAATGCTAATGCTAATATGAGCTAAATAACGTGACCACATAAAGCATGATATTTAACTCTCAGATACACGGTTTTAGTTCGTAGAGCCGCAGTCAAGCCATAAATTTTCTAACTCCCGCAGAAGCGTCTAACTTATAAAGATTGCCCATTAAATATAAGCAACATCAAACAGAACGCGCCCGCCTCTTCCCTATAAAACGCTAATTATTACCCAATAATGAGTCAATCTATCTCAGTCTAACATAATCGTTTCGAAGCGACGCTTAACACTTTTCAAATTAAGGGGGACTTGCTACACTGCTAGGGGTTGCGTAGAATTTACGTTTTTAATAGTTTAAGACCTTAAGCTTTCAGCTTGATACTCGTAGTAGATAGGTATATTTACATAATATGGGTTAGTGCTCTCCGCTTTTAATGAATCAGGAAGTCTAATCTTATACTGCAATCTTCTCGTTATTAAATCGTAATAGTCTGTCACTGGCATTTTCAATAGATATTGAAAGTATTTTAATAATCCACTAATTTAAAGTTGTCAATGGTTTTCCGTCGATTTGATTGTTCTTATTAGAATTAGGTAATCTTGTAGATAAATGACAAAGTAATGGTAAATGTTACAAATAGTGGTAACCACACATTTTTTTGTCTTAATAATTGTTTAAAACGACACTTCTGAGAAGTCACTAATGCCAGATCTTGCAGGTCTCGTAGCAGATTCACAAAGTACGATGCAATGCTAACAACAAATAATGCTAAAGATTTCCCTTTTTCATGTCAGATACAGGTTGTTAAGTAAATAATGTTTATGTTTACCTATCTGTCTCGGTCTTGGGAGTAGCTTGTTGGAGTGAAAGTATTCTTTAGCCCTTTTTCTATTCCTATAGGATGAAATCCGTCCCCAGTGACATAAAAGTGTGCTTCAGCCTTTAAAATGAGAAGTACATATTACTCGTGTTTCATTACATTTGTATTTTACTTTGGCTAAAAAGCCCTTCCACACGTCTACTTGTGGTCCGACAAGTAGTGTAGAATCAATAGAACTTGTTGAGAAATTTATATTAATTTTCTGAGCTTCTGCCTCTGGACTAAGTTCGCGTTTATACGGAATTTCATTACAACGTGGGATGACTCTCAAAATAACTGAGAATGCTGTGCCATCTCCACGCTGGGAGGTATTATGCAGCGGTGAAATTCCTAGAATACATTTACGATTTTTTTTTGCCATTTACATGTTACATGATTTTACATTCATTTACAACATTCTAAAAACTATTCAGACACATTAGGGAATCAACTAGTTTAGAAACTTCTACTAGAATTTAGACCTTTTTCTAAATCTCAATTAAATCAGTTAAAAATAATTAAATCGTATCTAGTACTTACTTTTACTGAATTTCGTCATTAAATGTTTATAGAAAACTTGTTCGTGAAAAGTAGTCGGAACTGGAAATATTTACAGACTAAACGGCCGAGGAGAAACATTTAATGAATGCTGACATTAAGTCCGCACTGTCGCTTTTCTGGAGCGCTCTGAAGCAAAAATTTTCTTGCAAAAATGTCCGACACAAATTTTTTCCACACGAACATTCTCAGTAGTGATAATGCAACTTAAATTATAACAGGAATTTCATTAAGGCCGTAGTCCTAATTTATCTTTAGTTTGCCGATTATTTGAGGGTGGATTAACGAAAGTAATGCAGGCGTTGCTTTAAATCGTTGCTAATACCTTTGGATCGTTGGATTACCTTTAAGCAAACACAGTATTTCTTCATGAGACACACCTTTTTAAACTTCTCAGTGAACGGTACTGTTTATGGTTAGGAACACCCCGTACACTTTCTCATACAGCTCTTACTCGTATCTTATACCTGAATACATATATGAGATTAGGACAGGGATTGTGGTGTGTTGGCGAATGGTTTCGGCTTCATTTAGTACGTAACGGAGGCCGGTAATGATCCCGTGATAGGGTACGGCCGTGCTCATCAATAGAAAAATCCTGCTCGCTAAGCGTAAATATGAGTGGAATTTCAATCGGAGAGGGAGAGATTCTGCTCCCTAAACGTAAATATGAGTGGAATCTCAATAGGAGAGGGCCTAGACAAGATGTCTTTCTATTTGATTAAGGTTAACAAGTTACATACGCCTGATAATTGTTTTACAGATTAATTTAAATTATTCGCGTTCGCGTGATTTCAAAAGCAAAATTTTTATTCAACATAAGGTATTTACATAATAAAATCAAGCAAATTCTTCTGCATTAGGATTCATCTGCATTAGGCCCCCTCTGGCTATAGTTGTCTTGCAGATATATACAGTATATATATTCAACGAGCGCACTTCAACCAGGTTTTCAGAATCCAAACATCACATTGCAATAGATACAAGAGAAAATGTAAAATAAAAGTGGAAGTACAGGAGACAGGATCCCTGTTTCAATTAAATCGCTCGCGTCTGGTGTTTATATTATAAACAGGAGATGGGGTGAATTTCCATTCCTGTGCTAATTTACATTCCGGATTTGAATATACTGAACATCTTGTGAAGATATAACATACTTATGAAGAATGTTCTATTTCCTTCCACGCGATTATGTTCATAGGATATTAACTTTTATTCAGTTTTAACTTCTTTGTGCAAAGCAAATATTCCATGCCTATTTATTTTGACTAAATAGCTTATCTTTGAAATATGATATTATTACTTTAGGAAATAATATGCCACGTTCAATTCGAAATTTAAAATATGTTTCAGAGGACTACATAATTGGTATGTAAATTTAATAAGACTAACGTTAAAACATCAACCAAAATAATTCAATGCAGGAATCCAATTACTTACTCGTATCTACTTCCCATTATGTATACGGTCAAAGAAAAATGTACATCAACGAAATAACACTGCTAACTACTCGTAACTCATCTGGGGCAGCGTTCCAATTACTCTTCAAGTCTAGATGCCTACTAGCTGTAGGTACATATGAAGTAATTAAATTCTAGCGACTAAATGAGTACCTACCGTATATATTACAGACACCCATTAGTTAAGAGTAAGAATAGTTAGGGAGATATGAGATTAAATAACTAGACATTAAATATTTTTAAATTTGTGTCTGATAGCTACATTAATGAGGAATGTTATAGGCTATCAAGCGTTACGTCACAATTCTTAACGCAGGTAAAACCGCGTGACACAGCCTAGTAT
>DWQK01002466.1:0-13117 GCA_018231225.1 Noctuana stator | reverse complement strand
AGTCTCACCATAGTTTCAAGTTTGTAGCATTTTTTTTAGTGTTTGCTGTTGTCAACAGTGCAATATTGACTTAAAACGGAACGTGTTGGTGATCGGCACAACGGGCACGGAGACTCCGTTTCTGCCGGAGTCTGAACTGCCGGAGTGCGCGCGACTCTCCGGCCTCTCCGACGACGACTTCGCCGCGCAACTGTCGAGACAGGACCGCGACAAGTCTAAACTAGGTGCGACAGGACAAAAGAAATAACGAATCGTACATTAATCGTATTACATTGCGATAGGCGTGATGACAATATATGAAAATACATTTTGTAATGTTTGTACATACATTTAATTGCCTTGGTATTAATATTTTTGCAATTGGTACAGGTTTGCGATTGAATACAATAATATTCTTTCAGTTTTTATGTAGAAATAAAATCAGTAAAGCTCGTTGTTGCACGGAAACTTCTAGAATTCACATAGACGTGACAACAATAATATTTTACGTTATAATTCTCAAAAATCACAGTGATACTAATTTTTTATTTATAAATAAAAATATCTAACGTTAATATGCGTATAATAAACGTAATACAAAACATTATAATAATATTTGGTATTGTCGTCACGTCTGTTCTATTTTGAGCTCAATAATCGCCGACTGGTATTGATCTGTATGACATTTGAAAGCATTTACTGATAAAGGTTTTAAATGTTAACACATTTTGGCTGTGGTTTTTTGTATTATAACGATATGTATATGAGCGTAGGTTCATATAAGTAACTATACATACTAAGGACCTAGTGACAAAAAATCACAATCAGAAGGTGCCCCAATTTTATTCAACACGACTGTTCCTTAACGACGTTTGGTTTTTAATTTTTATTATTAATCATAATCATCAAGCCGACTTTTTGATGCAGTGGTTCCTTGTTATTTTTATATGTTTGAATTATTTTTCACCAGATTTTTTAAAAGTTTATCACAGTGCTCCAAAATAAAAATAGCAATTTGTAATGGGAAAGTAATAAAAAACGTAAAACTTTCAAATGACTGGTTTGTTGTAGTAGTTAGAATAACAGATTAGGTATATTCGATAATTCAATTGCATTGATGTGGATTTAAAATTATTTTGACAAACATATTCCTTAATAAGATAATATGAATATATAATTATAGTATTTTTCAAATGGCTCAGATATTACTATAGTGACATATTTTGTAATCCAACAGTTCCTAGCTATGCATTAGGTAAATAATATTTATTGACCTATGAAATTCAATACTTATATAATATTCCATGATTGTATTTCTGCTCGATGGAGTCTTTTTTTTTGTTTTAATTTTGGGAAGTTAATAAAGCACTAAAACTCTTTATTATGTATTATTAATACGTACATTTTAATATTATCATTTATTTAAGTAGTAGTAATTATTAGATATTTATAAAGGAAAATTAAAAACTTGAAATGGTTGAAACAAAAACAAGTCGAGAGCTTGGAGGATCTCTCGCTATACTAAACGGTTTATTCATTTGCATTTAATTGATATAATTATTATTTTATGTTATGATATTCAATTTCATTTATTTTTTAATACATAATAATCTTTTATATTACTATGTCACTGACATCTTTCTATTTGAAAATTATTATAAAACAAAACTTGGGACCACAAAAGTGTTGTTTTAATCTTTATTTGTAATTTTAATAACTTATGTAGACACATATCTTCTAAAATTCTTAAAAACCTAATTATAATAATACAATAAAAACATATAATATATACAATACTACAAGACTGCACTATCTTAGAAATCATCAAAAATGGGCAGAATTGTTGAAAAGAT
Source organism: Noctuana stator (assembly GCA_018231225.1). Lineage (NCBI taxonomy): Eukaryota > Metazoa > Arthropoda > Insecta > Lepidoptera > Hesperiidae > Noctuana > Noctuana stator. The sequence goes on along the minus strand of DWQK01002466.1, from coordinate 11,285 downwards.
GTCCATATTTATAAGTTTAGGATTAATCACACAAGTCAAACTTGACACTGAAACAGGTTTTTTATGTACCATTATTTTTCCTTTTTATTTGGGTTTATTTCGATGACATGTATTATATATTATCCATTTATATATTATATAATTAAATAGTTATGTTTTGTAGTAGTTAAGGTATTGCATGCATAATAGTTTTTTTTAATAAAAATATATGTTTAAGAAAAAATAAATGTTGCTTTATATTCATATGCGCGTATGTTTTTTTTTCTGTTTAATCACTAAAACGTGACCCGGACCTTAATTTGATTGTAAAGGGTGAAGATAGGGTCCATTATTTCCCTATGGTCCCCCCAGCTGTGAGGTTTGCTTGGAAAATGAAACAAAAAGCTTTATAATATTAATCGACAAGTTGCTATTGCGATACCAAAACGATTTATTATAAACTGTCTTTAGATAAATCTATTCAAAAAACAATAATACAGGCACAAACTAAATAAAGATACAACGTACATCTGGCGGCCTTGTCACTAAAAAGTGATCTCTTCCAGGCCACCAATTGGAATTGATAGAGATGTTTTGAAGAAGAGAAACAGGGTACAATTAATTGTTGGAATCTATGTAACGTATGTATAGTTATTACATGTGTAGGTAGTAGACAAAGGAAGATTCCCAGTACAAGTAAAGATTAAGAGATAGATAATAGTTTTTCTCTTGTTTTTTAGAAGCTACTGATACTGACAGAAAGAAAAATCCATAAGCGCCCTGCCATTACATTGAAGAACGCCATAAAAGGATGATTAGCTGGGAGTAAAAAAAGAACGTTTTCCATCAGCTCGTTGATCGTAAGCTCTTTGCAGAAATGTGCTTTTAAATAGGCAGGAATACCTACTTTTTATGTTGTATTTAGTTATTACATTTATTATAATAACTGTTCCTACAGATAAGTGTAAATTGTTATGACAAAGAAGCTTAAAATAACAATGACTATGCGGTTAAATCAATATAGGTTTTGAAATATGCACGCATTAAAATTAAATGTATCGACAGTAAAACCTATGTAAGTCGCAAAGATGTTTTGCCACTTTGGCATAAGGAGGAATTAATTTACAATGGTGGAATTATAAAATTCAGACGAATCTACTATAAAACTATAAACTCGAGATATTTTTTTTTGGTAGATACCTACATTTAATATTTTTTCGTATTTTCTTCTGTCAAAAAATTCATATTTTCTGTCTGTCTGTCTGTCTATGGTGGCATCACGTGAAAACCAGTGAACGGATTTGAACGAACCTTGGTAAACTATCTAATAGATAGGTATGCCGAATTAAAATGTAGGATACTTTTTATCCCGGAAAATGGACTGCATACCTACTATTATAGCGTGTAAAGAAATATTTGGTGAGATATGGTATGAACGACCACTTTATGTACTTAAAAACTAAATTTTTTCCCATGTTAAATAGTGAGCTAGAGATACATGTTAAAGATTGTTACTATGGATTGGTACCTACAGCTAACAAAAGTTTTTGTGTAGATAATACTTATTGTCAATGTTTCTTATTTAAATATACAAAATTTATGTTCGCACAACGTGTTTTATTTTGTGCACCTAAAACAAAAATAACATTCAAATACCTACTTAATGGATTCAATAAACCCATTGCAGACTTGGCTTTTGGTCGGGATTAGCGAAATAAAAACAAGAATGTTTGTTACACAATTATGTATAATTTAAATCTTCTGTATATTTTCTTTACAAACGTATAACAAAACCTATTATCTAAAACTTTTTTCAGACGTACTCGTAATACTTGTCTGTAGGTACATATCAGGGATGGCTAAGAGGGTGAAAGCGATTTGGGTAGCCGCGAAACTTCAAAGGTTTGGCCATCCCTGGTATATAGGTAGGTACGTACCCATAATTAGGTACACAAGCACTACAATAGTATGTTTTAAGCTAATTCCGTACATCTAAAGTTATAAATATAATTGTTAAAATAGAATAACTCGTCGAAAGTAACTAACACAAACATAATAACATTAGGTACCTATTATAAAGGTTAGTAGGTATTAAAAATGTTTTGGGTAGGTAGGTATATGAGTTTCATGACAAATTTTGCTTTAAAAAGACTAGTTACAAAAAGGTGTAAGTAGTTAATACTTAGGTAGGTACTAAGTACGAATTTATGTACCTGTGTGTATTTTTAAAATTATCTTGTTAAGCCAAAATATTTTAATGTTTAGGTACAGTTGAAGACATAGGTATATATTCCCAAAAAGATTTACTGCAAATCAAATTTAAAGCTAATAAAATACTTATACCTACTGTGTAAAAAACGCGGTTTTATTAAATCTTAGTAACTTCTTTTTAATATTATGGAAGCAGTACTACAGTGATATCCATTAGGTACTTATAGCTACTTATTTGTAGTTATAATAAAATTACACAAACACTTTAGGAAGACTCGAGTTTTATACTTTTGAGGACGTTACAACAGACCGCTCTTTACGAATCTTTCTTTTATATATATATATATAATATAAATTTTCAGAGTCCAGCTACACACAAAAAAAGCAGTAAGTAGAAATTACCAATCGATTATTATCAATTGCGGTTTCTATCTAAACAATATTTAGATATTAGATACATAAAGCGACGCGATTAGAAAACAACAGATTTCAAAACAGTTACTGATTAATAGAAACACAATAAATTGTACTTATATGATGATATGACACACTTTATTAGTTACATTCCATGCGCTAACTTGAACCTACATTATGTTAAACCAAATCGTCAGCATCCGGTGGCTGAAAGGCAACCTTTTTCGCCATTGCTGTCAATATTTCAGTCAAACGAGCGAACCTTTGGGTTGGCGTTGTCAGAGCACCTCGCTCTCCCCATAAGAAATTGACGTGAAACTCAGTTTTGAACAGTTCTAGCAAGATGGGGTCTAGAGTGGAACCTAGTGACGACATCTCTTGTACAACGGTTCGGGCGTTTCGCTTGAACATGTCCACCTGGTCAGGGAAATGTCTAGCAGCTTCCAGGTGTGCTGCTGTGGCGTTAAAGTCAAACTCTAAGCTATTTATAAGCCCTGAGGGGAACGTGCCGTCTGGTTGCATTAACCCACCGCCATCGCCATCTGGAAGTTAAATTGATGTATATGTTAACTTATTGAAGTTGTAATGTTTTTGTAGATTCTTATAAACCAACTATTGTGTCTTTTATATTAGTAAGAGTAATATTAACGAAAGCTCAGATTGCCTCGGATGCATATCTAACATTAGAACGTTTCTTTCGAAACGTAATTACCTATACATGCGCCAAATGTACCGATGTCAATGAACTAATGACATTGCGGTTTTTAAAATAACAACAGTAGATAAGTGTATGTATGTAGGATATGGATGGATTCGTATGGAAAATCTTAGCGTAAATTTACATTTAGTAGGTGACCTTTGGTCACTGGTACTTTTATAATCATAATCATAATAATATAATAATAGTTTAAAATTACTATTCAAAATTTTCGTATCAATATGAAATTTTGACATTAGTTTCTGTTAGTTTAGTGTACGATTTTAGGACAAACTTCAGTATAATTTAAACAATTTATAACATCTACATGTCTCCCTTGATTAGGTACGTACCAAACAGGTGGAAACATAACACTGGCGGTACAACGTACGGCGTGGTCGTATTAGGTGGCAATGGGTTTGTTCCTTCGTTCATACTTTTGAAACATGGCCGCCATTTTGCTTCGAACATGTACGCATTGTCCGTGTAAACTCGCCTTAAAATGTTCCAGGCGTTCTGTAGACATTCTACCTGGTAACAAAAATACTGGGTATAAATAATAATACACTTGCGCTTGTGGCCCTAATAACTTAGAAGCTTTAGTAAAAATAAATAAAAATAATATAGGTATTTTATGACATAGGTACCTACACATACTTTAGTCCATGCTTTATCATGATAGTGTAAAATAAATATATCGATCACTACGTACCTAAACTTATAAATTAAAAATGATGCTTTTAAGTTGATTCGTCACAGTTAAGACAACAGTTGCTTAGTTAAATTTATATTTTCAGCTTTAGCGAAACTTGCGAAGTTTTCGCCATTTCATAAGCTAATGTTTCCTTAGTCGTAGTGCACCTTCGATTATAATCAATATCAATAGATGTTGAATAAGCAGAATAGTGTGTACACCAAATTATCGTTTTCTGTTATACATCAGAATCTTATTACCTGCAGCATACACAATCCAAACATGATAGCTGAGAAACCATATAGATTTCCTAAAGCTGTTTTAGTCTCCACCGCCAGAAGAATCCAGTCGTTGATAGTGTCAGCTCTTTGTCTGTCGGTCTGACACGTGAGTATTGTTACAGCAACAAGAAGACGGAATGTTTCGATTCTGTTAGAAAAAATGTACAGTTATAAAAAATATACTGCTAGAAGTAGAAAAAGTATAATGCTAGAAAATTGTCACCTTTCAATGACATCTACACGAAGAGCTCTTCCCTGCGGCAAAAACATTATTTCTAGGCCCGAAGCAGTTTTTTCCAGACCCTCGATTTGAATAGTGTCATCCAATAAAAACTGTAAATCAACTTTTGTCAGATGATTCGCGAGAATGCGTGGGCCCGAAGTTCTGAGGAGCAGTTTAATTGTATGTAAAGTCTCGGACTCTAATGGCTTTTTCAGATGTGGTGGTATTATTTGTGATTGAAAATTTTCCAGTTTAATCCTTGATTCAACAGTATAATCTAAATTTTCAGATTGTAAAAGTCTCGCTTCTGTAAGGTCATAATCAAATTCTTGTTTTATCGTAGGTGTTACTAAATTGTAGTCTGCGTCAATTCGGGATTTATTTGGATCGCTATGAGCAGAGCTTTGTGTCGAATCACCGGATCCATTCCCTGAGTCGGAGCCAGAAACATGATACAATCTCTGCAGTTCCAAACGTCTCTCGTCTGCTTTCGGACCATCGTATCTAGCTGGTTTCGCAGGGGGACTATTTGGCAAATTATTATCCCATGTATTAGAACTGGAGTTAGAATCACTTGAGAAGTTTTTAGCATGTTTATTGGTTTGACTTTGTATTACACCATCAGCGCTGGCGCTTTTGCCGTGTGTGACATGCTGAGCCATGTCGATGGGGGTTAAAGAATGAGATCTTTGCTTCTTGAAGGGTACACGAAGCATGCCCGGCTTAGCTGCAAAATGACTATACAAACTGTACGGATTTCCGTAATTTGACCCATCTCCCATCGGAGAAACCATAGAACTCGGATCATCATTCGGAATGAAATTGGTCAAAGGCACTACACGGTTAGCTGGGTATTGGATTCGAGCCCCTGATGCGGCTGAAATGGGTTTTCCTGAACCCACATATGAGGTGATGAGATCTGCCACAGTATCATATGCTTCGTCCTCGAATTGGTATTGGTATCTCTCGTATACAGTTTCCGGGTGTACAACGATCTGAAAAATAAATCCCAAAATTTTCAATTTGGCAAATGTTTAACATTCTTTAGAATAAGAGCCTACTCTTATTCTAAAGACTACCTACCTACTTCTATTTTTTCCAGATAAAGTTAAATACAACAAATCACTCTTCTTATATTAGATAAGATAAGTGCATCAAAATACATTATTACCCGTTGTATGACAAAATGTAGATGCTGTCCATTAGACCTGCAGCTTAGAACGTAGTTATCCGGTTGAGAAGATGACTCACGCACCAGAAACTCTCGATCTTGTTGGAGTAAACTTTCAGCTGCGGTTCGGCTCAAGGCTCCATGATACCAACCGTGAGATATGATTTGGTCAGAGGGCAAGGAAAACTCCCACTCCAGTAGCCCCGATGTGGTCATAGCATTAGAATCCTTGAAATATAGTTTGAAGAAATTCTTATAAGAAATTATAAATTTACTTTTAAAGCGTTGAACTAATTAATCTACAGTAAGTGTCTCCTAGCACCTACATACTAAATTAATAGGTAAAGTATGTTATGAATAAATATATACCAGTACCCAATGTAGTTAACCAATGTTTCCGACACACGTTAATTTACACTTAGTGTTCACTTTAATGTCATATTACTTCCAATAGCTGTTCACTATGACAACAAACTAATTAATGGCCTTTTAAGCAAGCACAGTATTCATTACGCCAAATAACTATTGACAACGATTACGTTAACTGACGTAAAATTATCAGTAAACAAATTTAAATATTATATAGATACCTAAATCACATAATTACACAAATTGAATAATATATTATATTGATTTAGGATGAAATATTTAAAGATTGAATACCTACCATTACAATTAATATGTTTCCACAGCTTTAAACAACAAATATAAAATTTCATCTGTAAGTTATATGTAAGTACTATGCGCGGTAAGCGTAAAGTCTACGGAGGAGCGAGTGGTTGCAGGGCTGCACAATAGGGGTGATTTCGATCAATATATTCGCCCCGCCCGATTTTTGCCGGTACGTTGGTAAATGATGGTAAATCAGCAACTTCACTTTATATTTTAACGCACGCGTACACCACATAGGCTTTAAAATAACGCGGGCAAATGCTACTGGATTGAGTACCTATACGGGTAGACAATGCCGACTATAGCTGAGTAAAGGACACTTAGCCAAATCAACAATTTCCGTTTTAGATTGCTAGCAGGGCGTATAGTAAATGAAATCTGAATAGGGTGGATTAGTCATAAAAAACTATATTAACGAATACAACAGGGCAGAAAACGCACTCTAGTATACCGCAGTAACTCGCCGCTGTCAGGGACGACGTGGTAGCGCGTGATTTAAACGTGCAGTCGTTGGGGGAGTTTGTATTCAATTTGGCTCATGGAGTGTTCTTCCGAGCTGACAATAAGTCATTCGAATACTTCAGGGAACTTGCTCCCCCGTAGAAACGACCACCTGAGGGCAGACCGCCTCCGCGGGAGTTCTAACGTCCGGTCATCCCGACCATAAGGAGAACAACAAGAGGAGTGTTTGGACGGGAAAACCAGTTCAGTCTAAGTTTGAAATTCCCAAGATTTTCATCGTATGAAACATTTCGGAGAGGCAGATGCAAATAGTGTTAGGGGGCATATTTTAGTTTGTTGACTAAAAAATTTGTTCAGAATAGAAACAGACAGATGGACAATATTTTTAAACAAATTGGTTAGCTGTGAAGTTCCTTGAATTTCCAACTTTACAAACATCACACAAAACGGACTTATTATTGAAATCCACGATTGTTGAAACGTTAATTTTAAACATCCTCTTCATAACCGTTTTATCGTAAACTGCTCAGTCTTTCTTACTTCTACGTAGCCTTAAGATGTTCTCTAAATTATATCAGATACAGTTCACAATATGGATTTTAACAATATTATTAGCAATATCAGAAAACTGGTGCTTTGAGAAAAGTAAAGTTCGACACACGGCGTATTACTTTCAGCTTTAACAGATTTTTCTAATTTTAATAATGATTTATTTTTAATTACAGCCTTACGAAAAATTGTTCGCGATCAATCAAAAATGATACCAAGGCCTTTCAGTGAGAATGTTAAAATGGGTTGGATTAATAAAACGCCGCAATTTCCACATGCAATGATGTTGCCAGGGTACGCACAAGTTAAAACTGTCATACACAAAATACAGCGACCAAAGATCTCTACTATATTATCAACAGTAGAGACAAGCCGAAGCAAAACAACTTACTCCAAAATGAAGATGGGCAATAATAACACTATGAGTGCCTTTGAGCTAAGATCGACGAGAAATGCATTTAATAATATCACTTATCCCGAGCAGGAAGATGCAAAAAGTATCATTTTCCAAAATTTTAATTTAAAGGAACAATTTACTAATAGCACCTATCCAGGAAATATTGCATTAGAAACTTTTTACCACATACCAGCAACATCTAAATTCTTTCCATACATAGATCAAGATTTGTCGAGTGACAAGGACCACGAAGGGCTAAGAAACAACTCCATAATGATTCCGACACTCTCTAAAGATAACAATAATTTCCAAGTAAACAGTATATTTCATCCAAACGTTGACTCCAATTTAAAATCTGATAATAACATGAATACATTAGTATCTGGATCAATATCAGAAGTAAATATTGATGATGAAAAACCAGACTTCATATTGGAAGAATTGCCGCTTCGTTTCGACACTTACCAATATAACACGTCGATATATCCTATTATTTGTACAGATATACCAAGATCTAAGACAGATATAGACGCATTAAAAAAAATTTCCCAACTGGATATAGAGGTAAAAAACAGATTATAAATTTTATTTGATTTTTAAATTTGTAAAAACAATAAAGTAATTTTTGTGTGTTGTAGCCTTCCTGGGTGCCAAAAAAACATTATTGGAATAGAATTTTTAACAGTCGATACGAATACCTTATGAGAAGCACGAAATGGCCTTCATTAAAGGTAGTATATTGGGCATATGGGTATGAAATCTTTCTATTTTTAAATAACTTTAACTTTTTTTAATGTTCAACTAATTAATTTCAGGTTATATTGGTACCTCGCACTCACGTGGATACAATTTGGAAACGATCCTTTGAGCATAATCACAATGATAGTGTTACTACAATCATATCAAATGTTGTTAAAAAATTAAAATTCTACACTAATTTAACATTTAATTGGAATGAGGTGTCACATTTAAGTCATTGGTGGAAATTAACCAATCCGAAAAGTCGAGCGGTAAGAAATACCTACTGTGATAAAATTTCTACATTAATTCAACTACCTAATTTTGAATTGTTTTTATTATCTAACCACTAATTATATATGCAGACCCTACGCCGTCTCGTTAAAAGTGGTCGGCTTGAAATAACTACTGGAGGATGGGTTGAAACTGACGAGGCTACATCTGATCTTTTTGGCCAAATTCATCTTCTAACCGAAGGTATTGAATTTCACAATCTTTCACAATAATTAAAAGAATGTAATTAAATTATTAATTCTACTGTAAAAATTACTTATTTGCTTCCAGGTCATCAATGGTTAAAAGCTCACATTAACTATTCGCCAAAGGTAGCTTGGTTAACTAATAGCGTGTCACATAGTCCAACTATGCCCTACCTACTTTCAGCTTCAGGAATATCGAAATTGATCCTAACAAACCTTCACTATTCATGGGAAAAATATTTGGCCGAGTATCAAATTAGTGATTTCGTCTGGGTTCAAGATTGGGACAACGACAGAACTTCCCCAACGGAACTGAATGACTATCTTAATAAAATTGGGAATGATAGATACCCAAAATGTTCTATGCTTACACATTATTTGCAGTTTAATTCAGCAGGTTTTAAAGCATGTGGACCAAATAGTGAAATCTGTGTAAAAGATTACGATTTTGGAAAAACAAACATTAATATTGATGTGGATCATTACAACATAAAAAATAAATCCGAAACTCTACTGGAGCAATATTCAAAAACAGGGACGATTACGCCACACAACATTATAATTGCGCCAATCGGTGGTGCCTATCATTATGAGTCACAGACTGAATTTGATTTTCAATATAATAATTATAAAAAGATTGCTGATTTCATCAACACAAACCATGATATTTATAGAACTACTGTTGCATTTGGCACACCGTCAGATTACTTTAAGTCTATTTTCGAAAGACTTAAATCTTTCCCTACTTTAAAAGGAGACTTCCTTAACTTTGCTGATATTAAAAGTGGAAGTCCTGCGTATTGGGTTGGATACTTTACATCACGGCCCCTATTAAAAATTTCTCTACGGCGACTTCAGTCAACCTTACGCACAACAGAACTTTTATTTACTTTTGCTTTAAGTGTAAATTCGATGAGGGGAGTTAATTCTTTCAATCTGTCAGCTCTTTTGATGAAAGCCAGAGAGATTGTTGCTCGTTTGCAAGATCGAAATATTGTCAGCGGAACATTAACTATAAACGCCTTGAAATATGTACACAATCAAATCGTAAGTACCGCAAAGGATTGTTGGTATATACAAGAAGTAGCAGCAAGCTCACTAAGCGTCAAGCCGGGACAAAATAAAACATATTTACAAAAATTTGTTTATAGAGATGGTGAATTTACTTCCACATTCAAAACAGTCGTACCCGGTGATCAACTTTATGTATTCAACACGTTAAGCCATGAAAGAACAGATATTGTTGAGTTAATAACCAGATATCCCAACGTTAAAGTCGTTGATCACAATAAAAAGGAAATCACAATTCAAATTAATCCAGTCTGGAAGTATAGTACTGATAATTATTTAAAAATATCTAGAGACTTTTATAAGATCATCTTTATAATAAAAGTACCTCCAATGACCCTAGAACTGTTTAAAATTAAGGAAACTTATGATGCTGTACAAAGTGCTTCCACCGTTTACTGCATAGATTGCATTACAGAGGAAAATGGAAATAGTGGTGTAATTTTTCCGTTTAATATACAACCTATAGAAATTGGTGATATTCAAATAGAGAATTATAAACACCGTTTGGTGTTTGACGAATTTACTGGCTTCCTAAAAAATGTTATTGATAAAGAAACCAATACCGCGAGGACTGTGATGATTGATTACGGAGCCTTCAAAAGTGCAAATGAAAATTCTGGAATGTTTTTGTTCAATACAAATGTCTCGAGACCACTATACGATGTTTTGTCGCCATATAGAAGTGGGAGTAAAACCAAAATAATGATTATCATTTCAGGGCAAATAACAACAGAGTTAACGTCTATTTATGGTCGCCTTTTACATCACACTGTTAAAATATTTAACTTAATGACTGGTCCATTGTCTCGTACTCTGCACATTGAGAGCAAAGTTGATCTTGATGTATCGCCTAATAATCGAGAATTGGAAATATTTTTGTCACTTCAAACTGCCATTAGTAACGGTAACCATCCAGAACTCTTCGTAGACACTAATAGCTTTCAGTTTACAGCTCGAATAGTGAATATAAGTAGACGAGTAGAATCAAATATATATCCTATGACTAGCATGGCTTTTATACAGGACCGAACAGTTCGTCTTACTATTATAACAGATCACGCGCAAGGTGTTACTGCACTACAGGAAGGACAGTTGGTTGTTATGTTGGACAGAAGGGTTCTTTATAATGATGGTCGAGGAACGGATGAAGGTCTCGCAGACAGTAGTGCGACCGTGCATCGACATTATTTGTTGCTTGAAAATTTCAACGAACCGAGAAACAAGTTTGAGTCAGTATTCCCAAACAA